>OX451741.1:240466414-240694555 GCA_948472305.1 Vicia faba | reverse complement strand
TTATGAGATATATGCTTCCGGAGGATAATGTTCTTCCTCATCGAACCTATGAGGCCAAAAAATGTTGTGTTCTATTGGCATGAGCTATGATAAGATACATGTTTGTCCAGGGAAATCTTGGGACGATTTAACTGAACCAGAGAAGGCCTTTGACTGGATAAGCATCAGGAAAATCTTGGGACGATTTAACTGAACCGGTCTAGGTCTTGAAATGTCTTCAACTGGATAAGCATCAGGGAAATCTTGGGACGATTTAACTGAACCAGAGAAGGCCTTTGACTGGATAAGCATCAGGAAAATCTTGGGACGATTTAACTGAACCGGTCTAGGTCTTGAAATGTCTTCAACTGGATAAGCATCAGGGAAATCTTGGGACAATTTAACTGAACCAGAGAAGGCCTTTGACTGGATAAGCATCAGGAAAATCTTGGGACGATTTAACTGAACCGGTCTAGGTCTTGAAATGTAGCTTGAGAACTTAACTGGATCTTTCCTGAAAGGTAAAAGTCAGTCATATGCAATGCATGATATGGATCAAGCAATGATGTTCTCAACATAAATGAGATTTGTATGATGCAGTGTGTTATGCATGCTATAATGATGTATGTGATGTTTTATGTATGTTTTTGTCTAGGAAAGTGAATCCTTGACGGGTGCCGGGAAGTCGTATCCTGGGCTGATGTCGAAGAATAGATTTTGCTTCCGCTGGGGATGATAACTGCAAGAATACCGGTAGGAGAAGATGACTCCGTTGCGGAATAAACTTGGCGAATGGGAGATTCTGCGGGGAGAAAAGATACTCTAGCGACCATGCTGGGAAGCAATACTCTGTGGGGATAGAGATGCTTTGCTGAGTGTTGGGAGTTTGCTGAGGATGTCTTGTTGTTGGAAGTGTGAATAGACTTCGCTGGGGTGAGAAGACTTCGTCGAGGACGCTCTTTCTGTGGCTTTTGCTGAGGATAACCCAGTTATATCCTGTTGAGGAAATAACTCTTTAAATCGAGCCAGACGACGCGTTCGTGCTCTGCGAAGGGATGAGCTTCCAGAATATACTGGGGATAAGCTTACTGCTTGGGGAGATGAATTCCATCTTTCCTGGGGAACTTGGATGGGACTCTCCTGGGGAAGTTTTGATATGCTGGGGAAGTGATTCCTTTGAATGTTGATGTATGCCGCCGGGGAACCATCTTTAGACCAAGACTGCCGGGGATGCTTGTTAAGAATATATGCTGCTGGGGAATATTGGGATCTACTGGAGGATACCCAATTTCCTTGAGACTTGTTAACTTTGTTTGGGGAAGAATGCACTGACTTGCTGTCTCACTCTCTGGGGAATTTAAGATGGTGGTTAGGTTCTTTAGCTGAACCTACCTTGGTACCTTGGAGGATAAAACAATTAGACTGCTCAGACAACTCTTTATTGCCCCTGTTTCTAGTGTCACCTGCAATTAATTCTTTGTTTCGTATGCAAATATTTATGAGCTAGCAAATTATTGTCAATGCATATATCACAAATTGAACCTTGGACGTTCTTCACAAAACAAAACAAAAAAGAAAAATGGCACGTTTAACTGAAAAGTATATTTGTATTGATTTTGAATAGCCTGTGAATAGGCGTTTTGTGTACAAGAGGCTGACATCCTAGTAAGAGAAACGTCGCCGAGCAAAAGAGTTTATACAAGTTTTGTACAAAAGAAAATAAAACAGCTGTGTGAAAGATGAATGATCCACTGGGTTTCAACTCTGCTATTGCCTTTATACTCTGCTCGTCTCATCACTTGATGACCTTGGTTGAAGGTGAAGCTGACTGATCGATGCCGTCTGAACTTGATGTAGATACCGGATTCTGGATGCAAAGTGATCCAATGAGACATAGTATTACGCTTTTATCCCTAATTTTTGCCTGGACTGCCCTTTCGGGTTTTCAGTCCACCGGGATACCCATTTTTGCCCAAGCCGCCTTTTCAGGTTTTCGACTTGCCGGGTGTACAGATTTTTCATTTTCATCCCTTCATTTTGCCCGAACCCTTTTGGTTCGGCGGGAAGCCCTAATTTTCGCCTAGGCATGTCAGCCTAGCGGGTCATTTTTTCATGCGTAGTATTTTTTAACTATGTCTGCATTGGCGGGATGAGGAAGGTCGTCACCATCCATGTTGGTTAATATCATTGCTCCTCCTGAGAACACATGCTTAACCACAAATGGCCCTTCGTACGTAGGGGTCCATTTGCCCCTTGGATCACTCTGAGGAAGGATGATTCGCTTGATCACCAGATCCCCGACTTGATATTCCTGTGGTCTGACCTTTTTGTTAAATGCCCTAATCATTCGTTTCTGATACGTCTGACCATGACAGATAGCAGCAAGTCTCTTTTCGTCAATAAGGTTGAGCTGATCAAGTCGTGTCTGGATCCAATCATCTTCATTCAGCTTTGCATCCTTCATTATCCGGAGAGAAGGAATTTGTACTTCGATCGGCAAGACTGCCTCCATGCCATAAACCAGAGAGAAAGGAGTTGCCCCGGTTGACGTCCTAGCTGAGGTACGATACCCATGCAGAGCGAACGGTAACATCTCGTGCCAATCTTTATACGTTACTGTCATCTTCTGCACGATCTTCTTGATGTTTTTATTAGCTGCTTCTACAGCCCCATTCATCTTCGGTCTGTAAGGAGAAGAATTGTGGTGTTGTATCTTGAACTGTTCGCAGAGCTCAGCGATCATTTTATTGTTCAGATTGGTACCGTTATCTGTAATAATCCGCTCAGGGACACCGTACCGACAGATCAGATTGTGCCGAATGAACCGTGCCACAACAGTCTTGGTTACCGTAGCATAGGATGCTGCCTCAACCCACTTCGTAAAATAATCAATTGCCACTAGGATGAAGCGATGTCCATTAGATGCCGTAGGTTTAATCTCACCGATCATGTCTATGCCCCACATTGCAAATGGCCAAGGCGCAGTCAGAACATTCAGGGGAACCGGAGGAACATGCACTTTATCTGCATAAATCTGGCATTTGTGGCATGTCCTGGAATGTTGGTAACAGTCAGCTTCCATTGTAGACCAGTAATATCCTGCCCGTAGGATTTTCTTAGCCATAGTATGTCCACTGGAGTGCGTACCAAAGGTCCCTTCATGCAGCTCTTCCATGATTCTTTCTGCTTCAGTCTTATCCACACAACGCAGTAAGGTTGAATCATGGTTTCGCTTGTACAAGATGCCGTTGCTTAGGAAGAACTTGGTTGCAAACCTCCTCAGGAATTTCTTATCATTGACAGATGCTCCTTCAGGGTATTCCTGAGCTTCTAGGTATCTCTTCACTTCGTGGTACCAAGGCTTCTCAGTCACCAATTCGGTTTCGAGATCACAACAGTATGCCGGTTCGTCCAGTTTCCAGATGATGATCCGGGGAGCTTCATTATCCCATTTAACCTTGAACATTGAAGACATTGTAGCTAACGCGTCCGCCAACTGATTCTCTTCTCTTGGAAAATGCTCAAATGTTATCTCTGTGAAGTGGGGGATCAAGGCCAACACACATTCTCTGTAAGGAATCAAGTTTGGATGTTTCGTATCCCACTCTCCTTTGATCTGGTTGATCACAAGAGCGGAATCTCCGAAGACACTCAGAAATTTGATCCTCAGGTCGATCGCAGCTTGAAGACCCATGATACACGCTTCATACTCCGCCATGTTGTTGGTACAGTTGAAACACAGCCGGGCGGTGAGTGGAGTATGAGTACCTTGTGGAGATACGATTATGGCGCCGATACCATTTCCCAAAGCATTGGAGGCTCCGTCAAAGTGCATAGACCATCGGGATCCTGGTTCAGGTCCTTCATCCGGTCCAGGTATTTCACAGTCAGTTACTATCATAATGCTTTCGTCTGGAAACTCGAAGTTCATTGATTGGTAGTCATCCACAGCTTGATGTGCTAGGTGGTCTGCCAATACACTTCCCTTGATGGCTTTTTGGGTCGTGTACTGAATGTCGTATTCTGTCAAGATCATCTGCCATCTTGCAATTCTCCCAGACAGAGCAGGCTTTTCAAATATGTACTTTATAGGATCCATTTTTGAGATTAACAAGGTAGTGTGAGTCAGCATATACTGTCTCAGCCGGCGAGCAGCCCATACCAAAGCGCAGCAAGTTTTCTCAAGCAATGAGTATCGGGTCTCACAGTCGGTAAACTTTTTGCTAAGGTAATAAATGGCATGCTCTTTTCGGCCAGACTCGTCATGCTGCCCCAGCACACACCCCATTGCATTATCAAGCACTGTCAGGTAAAGTATCAAAGGTCTCCCTTCAACTGGTGGCATAAGGATGGGTGGTTCTTGGAGATATTCTTTGATTCTGTCAAAAGCAGCCTGACATTCATCATTCCAGCGTACTACCTGATCTTTCTTCAGCAGCTTGAAGATTGGTTCACAGGTAGCAGTTAAGTGTGAGATGAACCGAGCAATGTAATTCAGACGTCCTAGAAAGCCTCTGACTTCCTTCTCTGTCTTAGGAACTGGCATCTCTTGAATGGCTTTGACCTTAGCAGGGTCCACTTGAATTCCCTTGTCACTTACCACGAAGCCTAGCAACTTTCCCGATCTTACCCCGAAGGTGCACTTATTCGGATTCAACCTCAGCTTGTACAGTTTCAAACGGTCAAACAGTTTCTGTAGATGATCAAGGTGTTCTTCCTCAGTCTGGGACCTAGCGATCATGTCGTCAACATACACTTCTATCTCATGATGGATCATGTCATGAAATAAAGCAACCATGGCACGTTGGTAGGTTGCCCCAGCATTCTTTAGTCCAAAAGGCATGACTTTGTAGCAGAAGGTGCCCCACTGAGTAACAAATGTAGTCTTTTCCATGTCTTCCGGAGCCATCTTGATCTGATTGTAGCCTGAAAAACCATCCATGAAAGAGAACACTTTATGCTGAGCTGTATTATCAACAAGGACGTCAATGTGAGGTAGAGGGAAGTCATCCTTGGGGCTGGCCCTGTTCAGATCCCTGTAATCGACACACATTCTGACCTTGCCGTCCTTCTTAGGTACCGGCACCACATTAGCAACCCATTGAGGGTAAGAAGTCACTGCAAGAAACCCGGCATCAAACTGCTTCATAACCTCGGCTTTAATCTTCTCGGACATCTCTGGACGCATACGGCGGACTTTTTGCTTAACTGGAGGGCAATCTTCTTTAGTTGGTAAGTGATGGACCACAATGTCGGTATCTAATCCGGGCATATCTTCGTAGGACCAAGCAAAGATCTCCTTATAGTCATGCAGCATCTGAGTCAACCGTTGCTTCACGCTGAGTTCTAGGTTGGCACCAATCTTCACCTCTTTCTTGTCTTCCTCAGTACCCAAGTTTATTATTTCTACTGGCTCTTCATGGGGTTGAATTGCCCTCTCTTCCTGTTGTAACAGTCTTGCAAGTTCACCAGGCACTTCGCAATCATCTTCACCTTCGTCTTCGGCTAAGTTGATCGGATTTTCGAAGTCATAACTGGCAGTAGCAGAGTCGTTACCAGTGAAATCCAGAGTGGATTGAAACCTGTATGAGTGAGTGTGTGTAAATTCAGCTGTTTTGCAATATGTAAAGAAAAGAAAGAAAAGGAGCGCAAAATTTGAATTGTGAAAAACGTCCAATGCTTTTATTCATGATATATGACGGTGACAAACAAAAGCCCTCATAAATAAAAACCACGGTGCCCCGGGTAAGACACCGGGCCATATAGTTTCAAATTATTGTTTATTACAAATCAAAAACAAAGAAATTCATTACTGGGGAACAAAAGTTATGGGTGTAAAATCTTTAGCAGTCCAATTGGTCAATCCACCGTCGGCCGTCGGGTAGATCCAGCTATCGAACTCTGACTCTTCTATTTCATCTTCCTCTCCAATAGCATTCACTTCTGAGTGGGTGATGAGCACAGGAGGTCTTCCAATTCTCGCCTTGCGCACCGCTTTCTGAGCTTCTGTGGTGAAACCCAGCCCAAACTTGTTAGTCTTAGGAGTAAGATCAGGGAGCTTGCCCCAGTTTGCACATTTACCTCTTTCGATCACAGCCCGGGCATCCTTTAAGGAGGCCATCTTCAAAGGAGAAACCTCTTCATCTGCTTCTGTTGCTGCCAAGGTTTGTGGTACTTCCTCAAAATGTTGAAAGGGGGTTTCAATGAACTCCCCATCCATTTCTACGTATCTGAAGGAGTTGAGGTGACTGACCATGTACTCCTCTTCCCCTTGCACGGTTACGATCTTCCCCCTGACCGGGTACTTGAGCTTCTGATGCAATGTGGAAGTCACAGCTCCAGCCTTGTGGATCCACGGGCGACCCAGCAAACAAGAATAGGACGGATGGATGTCCATCACATAGAATTTTGAATCGAATACCTGTGACCCAACCCTGATTGGGATGTCCACTTCACCATGCACCATTCTTTTGGACCCGTCAAAGGCCCGGACAACAATGTTACTTGGTTTGAGCTCCAGACCCTCACAATCCAGCCTATCCAGAGCCTTCTTGGGCAGCACGTTTAATGAAGAACCTGTATCAACCAGCACATGAGCAAGAGTAGTGCCCCTGCATTCGATGGAGACATGCAGGGCATCATTATGGTTCTTCCCCTTTGCTGTCAGATCGGCATCAGAGAAACCCAGGCCATTATCAGCAGTTAGGTTGGCCACACAGTCGGTGAATTGGTCAGCAGACGTCTCTTGGGGTACGTGGGCTGTCTTTAAGAAAGCAATCAGAGCCTTCGCATGGGCCTCTGAACACAGCAGTAGTGACAACATGGAGATTTTAGAGGGGGTGTGCCCCAGCTGTTCTACAACGTTGAAATCACTTTTCTTTATTATCTTGAGGATTTCTTCCATTTCCTGCTTGGAAGCCTCAACAATGGTCTTTGGTGCCTCCGTCCTGGCAGGCATATCAGCAGCAATTCCCTTGCCCCGAGTATCAGATGACTCAGTAGCAGGGGTGGATACTTGGTCAGGGGGAGAAACAGGCACTCTGGCAGGTGTGAAGATCAAAGGCCTATGAATTGCCGGAGGAGCAATGTCTGGCGAGAACAGTCTTCCACTACGAGTGACCTTAGCAGGCCCGGTGATGTTGGAGACACCAGTATCAATGTTGAACTCTTGTTTCATACCCAGAACATAAACATCCGCCCCATAGTGCCATGGGACAGCCTTATCAGATTTGTAGGGTATAGGCCCCGGAACAGTAATGGTGATGGGAGCACTCTTATGAACTGACAAAATTTGGACAGGCTTCTTTGAAGGAGCCTCGGAATGGTTGTTGAAGATGGTAACGATCGACACTTCTTCAACAGGAGCAGCAGGAACAACCGTCTTTCTGAACAAAATCTCTCTAATATCTATCAGGTTTTGGACACCTGACTTCAGCAGAGAACAACCAGCAGGGGAAGCAACACATAGAGGGCAACCTTCGCTACATCCCGGAAATAAACCGGCTAGCAACAGATTCCTCTTGACCATCAGCAACGGAGTAGCAACATCATCCACCGAAGCTACATACAAATCCTCCTCAACAGCATTCACTCCATGCTGGGGCATGGGAGCAGTTACAACATTCGGCCTCTCGGGCGCCTCAAACTGTATTTCCTTTGCATCAATGAGGTCTTGAACCTTATTCTTTAGGGCCCAACAGTCATCCGTGTTATGCCCCGGGCTATCAGAGTGATAAGCACAGCGAGCATTTGGATTGAACTTGGGGGATGCAGTATTGGGAAACTTTGGAGCCTCCCTGACAGTCACTAAATTGGTGGATAGCAACTGTGGCAGGATCTGTGATAAGGTCATGCTTAACCGGGTATACTCTCTCCGGGGTCTTTCAAACTTTTGAGGATTAGTTGGCCGAGGGGCGGCAGCAGGTTTGGCAATCATTACCGCACTGACAGATTGGCGGTGTTCAGGTCGCTCTGTTCTCCGGGAGCTATATACAGCACTAGCCTCCTTTTTGAAGGGTTTCTTCTCAGTACTGGAGGAGGCAACTTTCTGTATCTTCCCCGATTTTATACCGGCCTCGATCCTTTCACCAGTCAGGATCAGATCAGTAAACCCAGCAGAGGAATTACCAATGAGATGATTGAAAAATGGACCAGATAGGGTCCCCAAGAACATATCTACCAGCTCCCGATCCGTCAATGGTGGCTGCACCCTGCCAGCCAGGTCTCTCCATTTCTGGGCGTACTCCTTAAAACCTTCACCCGACCCTAGCGACATACCCTGGAGCTGGGTACGCGTAGGAGCGAGGTCGGCATTATACTGATACTGCTTGTAAAAAGCAGTGGCCAGATCCTCCCAGTTACGAATGCTGATTCCATCCAGCTGATAGAACCAATCGAGGTGAGTCCCTGAAAGACTCTCCTGGAAGAAGTGGATCCAAAGGTTCTTGTCTGCTGTGTAAGGCTGGATCTTCCTTACATAAGAACGGAGGTGCATCTTGGGACAGGAAGCCCCATCATACTTCACGAAGGCAGGTGTTTTGAACTTGTGGGGGATCACCACCCCAGTAGATAACCCCAAGTCTCCGAAATCCAATCCAGGCACCCGCTGAACTTCCATAGCCTTTAATCTGTCTTCCAGCTGTTTGTACCGGTCTTCAGCAGGAGGGTACTGTTCGTCGTTGAAGTCTGTTTCAGTATCAGAGCCCACAGGAGTAGGGACCTCCCTTTCTTGGTGACTACCCTCCGTCACAGATGGAGGAGTCCTTTCAGCTTCAACCAAAGTGTTCCCGAGTCTGCGCCCAGTGTTAAATAGCACAGTCCTCCTCTTCTTCTTAGTCTTCTTCAGAAGCATGGTCTTCAACTCTTGTTGACCCTGAGCCAAGCCCTTGATCAGCTCCTGAAATTGGGCGTTCTGCGCCTGAAATTGGACGTTCTGCGCCTGAAGAGCCTTGATAGATGCCTCGGTTGATGATTCAGGGTTCATGATGCTGAAATAAACAGCGAAGAACGGTAAACAACCTGAAAAGAAGAGTATTTATGATGCACATGATGAATGATATGTGTTTATGCGATGCATTCAAGAGTTCGAAAATTCAAATTTGTTGTAGACCAAAAGGAACACACGTTATTATTAAAAAAAAATCATTGTTTAATACATCAAAGCCTCATGGGCAAAAATACAAAAAAGATCAAATCAATCCCAAAATATGTTGCGCATCTTCTTTGGAGCTATGTAAGTGTTGAGGTTCCTTTCCTCATGCAACAGGCGGGTGAGCTCCAAGACCTTCTTTTCACTGGCATGCAAACTAGTCTCAAGAGAATTCCGCTCTTCCTTAAGCTGGATCCAACTCTTCTGCATCTCTTCCCAGGATGTGGGCATATCAGGGTGTTGAATAACATGAGACACCTCTCCTTCCAAGGCAGGCTCTTTGATTACTGGAAGCATGTGAGGATAAGGCATTACTAATTTCTGAGAGCGGGCTCGTACCCACTTGAGGTAAGGCTCCAAAGGGATGGAGTTCCTGTGCCCCAGTGTCTTGCTGTCTATCCTACTAGGCATCCTCCAGGCTCTGATAAATCTCTGGCGAAGTCCGTGAGTATCGTTGTCGAAGTCAAAAACTATGTCAGGTATCAACATGTCATGAGGACCATCCCTCCGAGCATAACCAAATTGTCTCCAAGCCAGGCATGGACTATAAGTAATACCCCCTCTGATTCCAAGTCAAGGAACATTGGGATACTCCCCGCAACGATCAATGATAGTGACATCTTCTCTGGACCTAGGGCACCAATGTATATCTGCATGTGTAAGAGTCATCAACCGTTGTGACCATCTCAAACCCCGCTCGTTCTTCAGGACTGATTGTGGAAGGTGCGAAATAAACCACTTTCCCAGGAGAGGAGTGCAACACATAAGGACACCTCTTTTTCTCATGGTTCGAGTGTAACATGAGTGAAGGAGGTCCCCCAGCAACGTAGGTATAGGATTCCTGGACATAAAGATCTGGACAGCACTGATATCAATGAGCTGATCTGGGTTAGGGAACAACACCAAACCATAAACAAGGAGGGCCACAACCTCTTCAAAAGCTTGCAAGTCAAGGGAGTTCCAACATTCATAGGCCTTTTCAAACAGAAACCTGGCTAAGAACCCTTTAATACCACTTCTGACTTCCCAATGTCCCTTGAGGTCAGATGACTGTAGGTGCAAGGCTTTAGCAATCTCTTCAAGCTTAGGTTCCTTTTCTGTACCGTTGAAGGGTAGCTGATCAAGGATAGGGATCTTCAGGAGTCGGGAGAACTCCTCCAATGTAGGTACCAACTGATAGTCCAAGAAGGTGAAACAGTGATGCAGAGG
Source organism: Vicia faba (assembly GCA_948472305.1). Classification (NCBI taxonomy): domain Eukaryota; kingdom Viridiplantae; phylum Streptophyta; class Magnoliopsida; order Fabales; family Fabaceae; genus Vicia; species Vicia faba. Next base: position 240,684,219 of record OX451741.1, on the reverse strand, counting down.
GTCAAAGAATTGGAACAGGACCTTCATCATATCTTCCTCAATGTTGGTATTGACCAAGCTGATGAGACTTCCATGCCTTTCACTAAATGAAGAGTTCTCGGGAATCCTGGATATAAGCTCCTTAAGCTGAGGAGGGATCCTTACAAGACTGATTGGAATTGTCTTTCTACGAACAATTTCCATGTCCTACAAAACAAGAACAAAGATGAAAATTCGAACCCCTGAAATGGTTAGTCAATGCGTATGATGCTGGATGATGTCATGATGCTATGATTAAACACACCACAGATATTTACAAAGACAAACATGTAAGGCACACAAGGCACACCAGACAGGCCCTTAAGGTTTAAGGCCAGCATGGGGTCTGGGTAGTACCCTCTTGAAGTTGGTGGGTTCAACCTGTCCTAATCAAAGTAACCGGGTTCTAAGGTTCCCAATATCACAGGATTGCTTTCATTGTTCATCGTTTCGATTTAGCCACTGAACTGGCGACCGAAATATTCCAGGAAAGCAACCCTCAATTGAGTGTAGTATCGAGTATCAACCAACCTCGGACTGCACCAAAGTCAGTTATCTCACTACCCTAAAGAGGCCAAGATGGTTCAATTAAGGTTCCTAAGGTCTGTTGATGCTTCACGACACCACGCGGAGGCCCCGTACTCTCCTTGACTGAACTCAAGGGTTACCGGTACACACCAAAGTGCCACATCAACGTAGCAGACTGTTTCAACCATGTCGGTATACCCCGCACAGTTCCCTCACAGCCTTGTTGCTACTTTCTAAAAGGGTATCCCCCAGATCCGGGTTAGGATCTATAGAACTCCCAAGACAGTCCCACAATTTAAAGCAAACAAAGCAATACAATTGAAAACACAGTTATGAACTAACCCTAAGGTACACCTCACTTTAAGTTTATTCCCCAGCAGAGTCGCCAGTTCTGTGATCGGTGGATCTGGAACTGACTGTTTTAAAGCTGGTTCGCGAAATGTCGCGGAAGCGAGAGTCGCCACCGTCTTTTATTTTCTCCAAATGGAAAGGACAAAAGCACAGAAAAATTCCTTAAAGAGATTGTTCTCGGTTCGGGAGGTAGATTATAGAAAGGGAAGGTGTTAGCACCCTTTCTATCCATGGTTATCCATGGGCTCTTAGGTACTTGCTCAATGTGTTTTCAAAAATGTTTGCTTGCTTTTCAATTGTGGGTTTAAAAAGTTTCTTTGAAAAATTTCAGTTCGACTCGTACGTCAGAGTGTTTGAAAGATTTGCTTTGAAAGCTTTTGAAAATGTGTTGGTGTGAAAAGAGTTTTTGTTTTGTTTGAAATTAGAGCAAGTATCCTTGAGAACCTACCTACCCTAAGGAATTCGTCTGTGTAAGAATCCTTTAAAGTAGTGCCATCCCACCATTGAGAGGTAAGTAGCACCACCGTTGGAGGTGTTCGGGTCAATTCGTTGGTAGGGACATGGTGATCACCAGAGCAATGGGAAGACACCTTAGAAGCTACCCTCATGCCAGGTTCCCGGATCATGAGGACTTACTAAGACATCCTCTACTCGACGATCACCTTTCGAAAGGCAACAGTGAGGCGTACCCTAGGGGTGGTGTGTGCGGTCCGTGTGTCATGTTTCAATTATTTTGTCTTGTCATGTCTGTTGTGATCTACGCTTGATTTTATTTTTAAGTCCATACATTCTTTCATGCATATTTATTAACAGTTATAAAGTTTGCGAAAAATAAATCTGAACTATTACAAATGGCGCGGGTCCACATCGCCAAAATAAACCGAACCCGATTTGACTGAAAGTAAAAGAGCAATAAAATAAAAGGGCGAGAAATAAAGTAAAAAATTGTTACAAGGCTTTGGGGCATATACATAATTATTTAAACGATATAAAATAAATGTGCGAAATAAAGAAATTAAAAAAAACTACAAAACTAGGGCGTTGGACCCTTTTGCAAACAATTAAAATTAATAAGGAATTTAAAATTAAAATTAAATGAAAATGGTATTTTTGTGTTTTTTAGATTTAATGAGAAAAAGGAGTTAATTGAAATTAAATTAAAAGGCAAACCCTAATTCTAATATTTTTATTTATTATGAAAGAATTAAAATATAGTCTACATTAAACCCTAATTTATTTATGTACAACTTTTTAGTTTATGAAAATAAATTACTAATATTGTTGTTCTGAAAAAAAAGGGGAAAAAATTAAAAAAAAGAAAATAAAAAGTTATTAAACCTAAATTCTATTTTTTGGATTTTAGTTATTAAAAGAATTAAATTTGTAACCTAATTAAAACTAAATAATTACAAGCATTTATTTACGAAAATAATAAAATAAAAATTATATTTTTTGGTCTTTTCTGATTTTTGAATGTTTTTATATTTTGTAAAAAATAATTACTAAATAAATAGCAAATAAAAGAAATAAAAAGAAAAATTAAAGAAAGAAAAAAAAAATAATAAGGCAAACCAGGGGGGGGGGGGGGGTAGTCCCCAATTCAGGAGGTATAGGCCTAGCAAATCAGGCCCATTTGATTTTGAATCCATTGACTTTTGGAATTCTGTATGATGCTTTGACTAGGGTTCAGCGTATTCATCCATCTTATGCCTTTGGATTGATTCCCAGGATGACGTGTAATGCTTGGATTGTGATGGTACATGGTAGTCCATAACGCCAGCGTTGCATAGGAACCTGTATTGAAAAATAATAAGGGAAATTGCACAGACCTGGGACTTGAACCCAGGTCATTGAGGTTAACGCGTTGATAGCTTGCCAGCTGAGCCATTTAATCACTTTGATATATAATACACAAATAAATCATATAAGACAAAAACAACGCGCTAGTGACTGAAACGCGCGAAACTTTGAATGAACGAATCGTTGGTTGACACCACATCATCGTCCTCACTCCCCTGCAAAACAAAACTCAAAGGCAACGCTTTCTTACGCGTTTCATTAGACAGCTTTTGAAAAAATAGCGATTAGGCCTGGAGATCACATAAATTAATCGCGATGGTTGTTTCTTGTTCGTTGGAACATGCTGGTTTTAATGACAATGGTCCTGAGGCTTGATTTTACTCCGTTTCAAAAGCCCTAATTCAAAAAGCTGGAAACCCTAAAAACCAAACATGGTAGATTCGCGTATGGCTTATGAAAATGCAATTAAACACAATGGTTAGCTTAGAAACTTTGTAAGGAACAAGAATTCATCAATAAAAGTGCAAAAGGACGTATGAATGGTGATATGCGATTTCAAGAGTTATGTGATACAATTTGAGTTCTCCCTACCAATTCCTGGGGTTTTGAAAGATGTTTGGAGTTGGAATGCGTTCAGAATTTGTCCAGGAAGCTATTAGAAAAAGAATTAAGGCTTTAAAATTCCTCTAACCCTGATTTCAGATTTGTGTTTTTTATGCCAAAATTTCAATGTTGCCACAAGCCTTTGAGCGCAGCATATGATGTGTTAGGCTTAGGGTTTGACTCAGTGCCTATGATGGAAGAGAATTGGCTTGTTTTTTGACCTTAATTTATGCTCATGAAAGAACTAGTCCTAGGGTTTCCACCATTAACCACTTTTCCTTCTTTTAAGCCAAGACCAAGACTTAGTGTGAAATTTAACCCTAGCCTGAGTTTTTGAGTTGGCCCATGATATATGGAAGTTGTCCAAATTCACATGACACTATTCCATTGGTTTTTGAATTTTATTTGAATTTTCAAAGATTTAAAATGAATTAAATTATCAAAAATTAAATAAAATAGAAAAATCAATATTTGGTCTTGAAATTAATCATGGGACACGTGTGTGGCATGACAAGGATGAATCAAGTGGAAGAAAGTGGGCCCTTTTGTCAAAAATTGGAGTTTCAAGGATAGTTGACTTTTGCCATTTCACAAAAATTTCCCAACTTCTACAAGGCATAACTTGCTCAAATTTTAAGCTTTTCACATGTTCTTGGACATTTTGGAAAGGTCTTTGAGTCCCTTAACCAATGCCTTTGGTCCCATGTCATTTTGATTTACCAATCGCAAGTTATGGCCTTTGACTTAAAGTCCCTTTTTGTTGACTTTTGAAAATGACCTATAATGTTGAAATTGATAACTTTTTATGAGAGCATTTCTTGGACTTGAAGTATGAAGATGAGTTGTAGGAAATGTCTTTCTCTTCAAAATGAGCTTTGGATGGAATTTTTCTGATAATCCATGTGAAAGTTATGTTCTGGTCAATTTCAGTTGACTTTTTCAGCTGTCCAAATATAGCAACTTTTGCATCTTTGATGATTTCTGAGCCAAATTTTGAGAATCATGATCAAGCATTGATCAAATGATGTTTGTGGCTTCAAAATGATATGTTGACCAAAAATTTGAACTTTTGACTGCCAAATGACCATTTTGCCCCTACAGTTGACTGTAGTGCAATTTAGGGTTTTGACTGTGCAATTTTGAGCTGAATGCCTTGAAACTTGATATGAGGATGCTTGACCATGTTTGTAAGCATATGAGACTTGATTGAGCCTTTGAAAACTTCATTTTCTTGATCAGACTCAAAACCCTAATTTTGACTGTATGGGAGACTGTTGCACTGCACAACCCTTGGGGAATTTTCTAGCTTGGCTTGGCAATTTCTTGAGGAATATGGGAGGGCAAATTTTGGGGTATAACACAATGTTTTCAAGGATTTCAAAGATTCAAGTTTTTCTTAGACAAAAAGAAGCACATGTTATATTAATAAGATAAAGTTTGAGTACATCAATGCCCCTTGGACAAAATAATACAAAACTCTAAGATAAAAAGTAGTACACATCCTCTTTGGTGTAATGTAGGCATTTAGAGTATGCTCCTCATGAAGTAGCCTAGTGAGTTCCAAAACCTTCTTCTCGCTTGCGTAAAATTGGGCTTCGAAAGTATCTTACTCTCCTTTGAGTTGTATCCAACCCCTTTGTAGGTCTTCAAGAGACGTGGGCATGTCAGAATGTAGGATAGTGTATGGAACATCTCCCTCCTTAACAGGCTCAATGATTACCGGGAGAATGGAGGGGTAAGGCATCATAAGACTCTGAGCACAAGTTCGTACCCATTTGAGGTAAGGCTCAAGAGGGATTTAATTCGTATGCCCCAAAGTCTTGCTATCCACCTTGTTTAGCATCCTCCAAGCCCGGATAAATCTCTGGCGAAGACCTTGATCGTCGTTGTCGTAGTCGAATACCAAACCTTGAATCAGAATCTCGTGCAGGTTATCCTTTCAGGCGTAACCAAACTGTCTTAAGGCTAAACATGGGTTGTAGGTGATACCTCCCCTAATGTCGAGTAGAGGTACATTAGGGAATTCTCCATAATAGTCGACGATGATAACATTCTCTTTGGATCGAGAGCACCAATGAATGTTTGAATGTTTGAGCGTCATCAACCTTTGTGACCACCTTGAACCTTGCTCATTCTTTAAGACTGATTGGGGAAGATGAGAAATAAACCATCTTGCCAAGAGAGGAGTGCAACACATAAGAAAACCTCTTTTCCTCATTGTGCGAGTGCGAAAAGAGTGTAGGATATCCCCTAGCAATGTAGGCACCGGGTTGCGTGACATGAAGATTTTGACGGCATTCACATCTATGAGTTGGTCAGGATTTGGAAACAAAACCATCCCATAGATGAGAAGAGCCACAATTTCCTCAAAGGCTTGCAAGTCTAAGGAATTCCAACAGCTTTGGGCTTTCTCAAACAGGAACTTTTCTAAGAAACCTTTGACACCACTCCTTGTTTCCCAATGGGTTGTGACATTAGATGAGTGCAAGTGTAGAGCTTGAGCAATCTCTTCTGGCTTTGGGTCTCTTTCCATACCGTTGAAAGGTAGTTGACTGAGAATGGGAATCCTCAAGAGTTGGGAGAATTCTTCCAAAGTAGGCACAAGTTGATAGTCGGGAAATATGAAGCAATGGTGCAAAGGATCAAAGAACTGAAAGAGCACCTTCATCATATCCTCATATGTGTTGGAGGTGACCAAGTTGAGTAGACGACCATGTCTCTCGGTGAATGGAGAGTTCTCAGGAATCTTTGAAGCTAGCTCCTTAAGTTGTGGAGGAATTCTCACAAGGTTGACTTGAATAGTTTTCTTGCGAAGTGAATCCATTTCCTACAAAACAAGAACAAAGATGAATCCCAAAATCCTTGAAATGGTTAGTGGATGTATATGGTGTTCATGATTTCCATGATGTTATGTACAAGTATGCATATACAAGCAAAGAAAACAAGTCCTTAATTTAGGCTTGCATGGAGTTTTATAGGTAAGTACCCTCTTGAAGTTTAGTTGGCTTAAACCTGTCCTAGTAATAGTAATCGGGTTCTAAGGAGCTCAATATCACTGGATTGTTTCCTTGGTCATTGTTTCAGCTCAAGCCTCTTTAATGGCGACTGAAGTATCCCAGGAAACCAAACCTCAATGAGTGTAGTATCGAGTATCTACCAACTTCGGACTACACCGAAGTCGGTCGTCTCACTACATCCTAAAGGCCAAGTTGGTCAAGTAAAGGTTCTAGAAATTCATTAGTGCTTCATGACATCACTCAGCGGCCCCGTATTCTCTTTGATTAACTCAAAGGCTACCGGTACCCACAAATATGTTGCACTAATGTAGCTATTACTTAGACCATGTCGGTATACCCCGCACAGTTTCCACAACGTATTGCTACTTACCTATAATGTATCCCAAATCTGGGTAGAGGATTCAAACTCAAACAAAGAACCATAATGTAAAGCATACAAATCAAACAATGTAAGCAAGTAAATGTGATCTATCCCTAAGGTAACCCAACTTTTAGAATATTCCCCAGCAGAGTCGCCAGTTCTGTGACACGGTGGGAGAACTGACTTGATTGTTTTGCATTTTATCGCAAGTGTTGCGGTTAGCAAGATTCGCCACCGACTTTTCTTTTATCCAAAAGGAAAGGTAAAAAAGCACAGGAAAGACCTTTGAGATTGTTTCTTGAGTTCAAGGGGTAGATTAATAAGAGGGAAGGTTTTAGCACCCTTTTCATCCATGGTTTTCCATGGGCTCTTAGTTACTTGATAGATCACTTGCTTTTGTTTGAAATTATGCTTTGTTTGGTTTTTGAAAGTATTTTGTAAAGAGGCCATTGTCTAGGCAATCTTTGTAATGATTCTCGTTCGTAAGAATGTATACAAAGATGTTGATCTTTTGAAAATGTTTTCAAGTTTTGTAAGATGTTTGGAGATGTGTGTGTTTGTTTTTGAAAATAGAAAGGATGTTTGTTTTGAAATGGAGCAAGTGATTAGGAGCAATCTACCTACTCAAATGTCTTTCTTGTTCACTTTCTTTTTTCCTTTGACATTGTTGTCTTACCATTGATTTGGTAAGCAACCCTATCTTTAGATGAAAACGGGACGGGTGTGGGTCATCGTATAGCCATGATTTAGCAATGTTGCAAGGCATCTTAGCATTTTTTTGAGGGACTAAGATCATTTTGCAAGGCAACTTTGAATAGCGTCATCGAGGGACTATGATCTTGTATTTGTTTATCTTGATAAGATACTTTACATGCATAATATGGCCATTTTGTAAGGCAACCAAGTGGGATAAACCTATAGGTGTTTTGTGTGCAAGTGTGTCATTTTCATGCTTGTTTTTTTTCTTGGATTAGGGTTTTCTATTTGATTGGTTTTATCTTGCCATACAAACCCTAATTACTAGCATGTTATATAAAAGCGATAAATTGCGAAATTTAAAGATTACTACGCTATTACAACACTTTGTGGGAGGGGGGGTATACAAATTTATGAATGGGGATTGCAATAATATAAACCTAATTAATCCATCACAGAGTTATTAGCCCTTATGAGATATATGCTTCCGGAGGATAATGTTCTTCCTCATCGAACCTATGAGGCCAAAAAATGTTGTGTTCTATTGGCATGAGCTATGATAAGATACATGTTTGTCCAAACGATTGCGTTTTGTTTCGAAACGAATATGCATCGTTAAATGAGTGCCCTAAATGCGGTTTGTCTCGATATAAGAAAAAATTGTCTCCAGCAAAAGTCTTATGGTATTTTCCTATAATTCCTAGATTTAGGCGAATGTTTCGTAGTGAAACCGATGCAAGACACCTTACTTGGCATGCAGATGAAAGAATTATTGATGGAAAGTATCGACATCCGGCAAATTCACCACAGTGGTCGAAAATTGATAATGATTATCCTGATTTTGGAGAAGAAGCAAGAAACCTTCGGTTGGCTTTATCTACTGATGGAATGAAGCCGTATGGTCTTCAAAGTATCTCACATACCATATGGCCTGTGATTCTTATGATTTATAACCTACCTCCATGGCTATGTATGAAGCGTAAGTACATGATGTTATCTATGTTAATATCTGGGCCTAAACAACCAGGGAATGACATAGACGTATACTTGACACCTTTGATCGAAGATTTAAAGATTTTGTGGGAGAACGGGGTGGAGGTTTATGATGGATATAGGAAACAAAGTTTCAATTTGAGGGCGATGTTGTTTGGCACAATTAATGATTTTCCAGCATACAGGAATCTATCTGGGTATAGCATTAAAGGTCAACGTGTGTGTCCTGTTTATGAAGATGGAACCGATACGACGCGTTTGAAACTTTGTCAGAAGAATGTGTTTCTCGACCATTGTAGATTCTTATATTCTAAACATCACTACCGTGCATGGAGAAAATCATTCAATGGATACACCGAACAACGTAAAGCTCCACCTGTATTGTCAGGTGACCAAATTTTTGAAAAGGTGAAAGATGTGTGTACTCAGTTTGGCAAGCCTTTTGCGCATACGGTTGTCAAAGGTGGGTGGAAGAAGAGATCGGTGTTTTTTGAATTGCCATATTGAAAGTCTCTGTATGTGAGACATTTTCTCGATGTTATGCATATTGAAAAAAATGTATTTGAAAGTGTTATTGGTACGTTAATCAATATTAAAGGAAAGTCTAAGGATGGCCTTAAAGAAAGGGAGGACATGTTAAAGATGGGAATAGGAACATAATGGTACATCTAGTTGTTCATCTTGTGAAAGAGACACAGTTGTGCGGCTTAACTTATATGAGATGGATGTACCCTGCTGAATGTTATATGAAAGGATTAAAAGGGTACGTAAAAAACCGAAGTCGCCCAGAGGGTTGTATTGTTGAGCGATACATTGTTGAAGAAGCGGTTGAGTTTTGTACTGAATATTTGTCCAAAGTTCAATCCATTGGACTCCCCAAAAGTCATATTTTTGAAAAAAAGGAAGGTAAAAGATTAATTGGAAATAAAATTGTGACAGTATCAAAATATGAACGGGATCAAGTGTATCGGTATGTTTTGCACAATGACATTGAGGTTGAGCCATATGTTAAAATGCACAAGGATATACTCCGAGGGTTAAATCAGAATAAAAATGAAAATTGGATAGTACGGGAGCACAATCAAAGTTTTATACCATGGTTTAAGGATCATATTTTTTCAAAGCTTCATTCAGATCCCGCTTCAATAACAGAAAGGTTGAGATGTTTGACATATGGTCCAAGTTTGCATGTTTGATGCAGAGCTTCCAAAGAAATATGCATATTTGATTACAGCTGAAGAATGGGAAACTTTTAAATCCAAAAGAAACACCCAAAAATTTGAGAGTTTAAGTGTTGTAAATCGACAACGAGCATCAAGTCCAACATATCCATACAGAAAAGGCCGTATGGGATATGCACGCTTACAACAATCTATTGTAAGTATCTATAAATTGAAAAGTATCTATAATATATACACGCTTATATTTGATCATGTTTTTTGGCTTAATGTGTAGCTAACAAAAGAGAATAGTTCTGAAACATCTCTTCTGGAACACATTTTGTGGAAGGAAACCCGTGTGTGTAAGGATGGAGTTGTTGAAGAAAAAGTTCAACAAATTTTTGAGAGATGTGTAATTATAAAATTATTTATTTAATTGCATCATACTTTTATTTATTTAATTACATCATTCTTTTATTAACATATCATTCTTTAATTAAAATATTTATATGAATTTCAGGAGAGTCTTTCCCAGTCTATACCTCCATATGAAGATAATGATTGCAGGAGAATACTCTCACGAGCATTAGATATTCATGAGTATTCTGGTCGGGTGAGGGGTAAGGGATTTGGGATCACTCCAACATCCTTGAAAAAAATCAAAGACAAAATCTCCAATCAATAAAGAACTTCAGGAGAAGTTGGAAAAGTTACAACAAGAAGTATATGAGCTGAGAAAGGAAAAGGAAATCGATCAAGCTACAGGCTTTAAAGATACTAGTGACAAAGGTAGTATCAATGGTAACTTTGGACAAAATATTCCCGAGGTAATTATATACCATCTTTATAAATTATAAAACCATATTTATTAATTATATAACCATATTTATTAATTATATAACAATATTTATTAAATTATAGGGAATTTCCCAGTGTCAACTCTATTTGTCGGCACCGACTTATCAGATGGTTAGCAATGCAAAAGTGTATAATACTTCAGGAGAAATGCTTCACCATAGACCACTCCCAGGTGGATTTTTGAAAGTATTGGTCAATGTCGTTTTAGAGGGGGGTGCATTGTTACCACTACCTGACGATGTGGCAGATGCAACATTGGTGGCAGATGCAATAGGATCGTTTATTACATGGCTGTCAAGCCTCGTTTGCGTAGATAATGAGGTATGCTTAAAATCATTTACTATTCAAATTTTTTATGGCAATTATACTTACATTTTGTTTACATGGTAATGTTAGACTCCTACAAAATCCATTCCAAAAGATAAGGGGGTTAGGCGGGAGACCGAGTCAATTGCATCATTTGAGGTAACACAATTATATGACATTTATGCAATTAGAAATTCTAATTTGTGATTTTATACTTTCCCTAACTAATTATATGATAACTAGATTCATGCTAAAGAGACTGCACAAGTCAGTAGGGGTAAGATGCCTGAAATTAGCAATATTTCCACACAAAAAAAGAATGTTGCTAAGAATATCGTTGCTAGCAAAAAAACTACTGCTCAGTTCAGGTCGTAACTTCGAACATATTTAGGAATTACAGATATTCCAGATGGTGGTACCCACCTTATACCTATGAGTACAGACATCTTTGGTTTTGAATATCTTGAAATAATTAGTAGAGAGGATATGGAGCAGGTTTTTAGACATTTGGAATTAGGCCTCGGTATTATCGGTTTATACATCAGGTTAGAGATTTGGAATTAGGCCTCGATTAGAGATTCCATCCACGGTATGGATTTCTATCTTAGGAATTACATACTGTGATACGGTGGGAGAACTGACTTGATTGTTTTGCGTTTTATTGCAAGTGGTGCGGTTAGCAAGAGTCGCCACTGACTTTTCTTTTATCCAAAAGGAAAGGTAAAAAAGCACAGGAAAGACCTTTGATATTGTTTCTTGAGTTCGGGGGGTAGATTATGAAAAGGGAAGGTTTTAGCACCCTTTTCATCCATGGTTTTCCATGGGCTCTTAGTTACTTGCTAGATCACTTGCTTTTGTTTGAAATTGTGCTTTGTGTGGTTTTTGAAGGTATTTTGTAAAGAGGCTATTGTCTAGGTAATCTTTGTAATGATCTTCATTCATAAGAATGTATACAAAGATGTTAATCTTTTGAAAATGTTTTCAAGTTTTGTAAGATGTTTGGAGATGTATGTGTTTGTTTTTGAAAATAGCAAGGATGTTTGTTTTGAAATGGAGCAAGTGATTAGCAGAAATCTACCTACTCAAATTTCTTTCTTGTTCACTTTCTTTTTTCCTTTGACATTGTTGTCTTACCATTGATTTGGTAAGCAACCCTATCTTTGGATGTAAACGGGACGGACGTGGGTCATCGTATAGCCATGTTTTAGCAAAGTTGCAAGGTATCTTAGCATTTTTTTGAGGGACTAAGATCATTTTGCAAGGCAACTTTGAATAGCTTCATCGAGAGACTATGATCTTGTATTTGTTTATCTCGCTAAGATACTTTACATGCATAATATGGCCATTTTGTAAGGCAACCAAGTGGGATAACCCTAGAGGTGTTTTGTGTGCAAGTGTGTCATTTTCATGCTTGTTTTTGTCTTGGATTAGGGTTTTCTATTTGATTGGTTTTATCTTGCCATACAAACCCTAATTACTAGCATGTTATATAAAAGCGATAAATTGTGAAATTTAAAGATTACTACGCTATTACAACACTTTGTGGGAGGCAGGTATACAAATTTATGAATGGGGATTACTATAATATAAAACTAATTAATCTATTACAACCAAATTGAATACGTACAAACATTGGAATAAATAATATACAAGATAAATTAAATATGCAAAGATGTGTAAATGTAAAGAAGGTTTTGTTTGGTTTTTTTATGTGGAAAAAGTTTTAACCTAAACCTAATAAATAAATCAAGATTATCTCAAATAATTAAGAAAAGAAATTATTTTTTAGAAAAGATTTTTAATAAACCCTAATTCTATTTGATTAAAAGAAAATAAATTTCTTTAAGAAAAAGTAAGTATTTTTGTATTTTTTGTCTTGAAGATATTTATAGCATTATGAGATATTTCGGTCTCTTTTACACTAAAATAATATATTTAATAGGTGTGAAGAAAAATAAATATTAAAACTAGTTCTAAATTAATTTTACAAGTTTATTATAAAAAATATATGATATGTAACTAAATAAAAATATTTTCTATGAGAAAAATAAAATAAAATGAACCAAAATGTAAATCTATCATTTTTATATTTTTTTTGTAATTTTTAATATTAAGAACAATATATTTGATAAAATAAAACGAAAATAAAATAAATAAATAAAAATACTTGGGCCAGGGGTGCTGCAAGCAAACAGGAGGCATGAGACTAGAAAAAAATACAAAGCCCATAAAAAAGGGCCCACGCTGCAAAACAAACCAAAAAACTGGAAAAAATATGAAAAATTGTAAAAGGCAGCACGCTGAGGCTCGAACCCACAACCTCTAGCATTTTTGCACGCTGCCTTACCACTGGGGTGGCTGTACATCCGTTTATATAAACAAAAGCACAAATAAATATTATAAAACGCCTCCTGAAGGCAACTTCATCTTCAACCTTGAGCCATGGCCGGACCACCTGTATCTCTCTCATTTCTCCATGAAAATGGAAAATCCAAACATGAAAGTGATAGTGTTTATTCCCACGATCTCAACCATATAAATTATGTAAACTAAAGTCAAAGATCAAAGCTAATTTTACTGGCCCTAATTTGAAACCTAATTTTTACAGAAATTTCAAATCCAAAATTCTCTATACACAATGAATATAAATGAAAACTATAAACATGGTTGGCTTTAGTGCAAGGATATCTACATTTTGTTTTCACAAATCAAGACCAAATGATGCTTGTATGAAGAGATAGAAGTTTGAGTTTTTACCTCTTTCAGTTGAGATCATGAATGGAGTTTGAGCAAGTTTTGAGAAGGCCTGAGTATCTGTTTAGCTTTCCTGGACCTCCCTGAGTGTATTCCAATCCTTACTTTGTCCTGAAAGTCTCTGAATCTCCTTACTCAAGTCAACCTGCAAGCTTGAAATTTAAAAATGGTGGATGGAGGAGGAGTTACAGTGAGGTAACAGGGGTCTGGAACACTTAGATATGATGTATATTAAGTGTTTAGGTGGTTAAAACTCAAAACGCGCGAGTGGTTTTTGAGATGGCTGTGTAAGGTGCAAAACTGTCAAGCTATGGCAGATTTTCAATGGCAAAGTGTTTGGGAGAGTTTCTGAGTCTTAGCATTCGTGTGTTAGGTTGAAAATAGTGTGTCTACTTATAAGAAAATGGTCTCAAGTCTTGTAACAACTCAGATTTCAAAAACTCACATGTTTGCTTAGTTTCTTGTTTGTGAAGTAAAGCTAGTAAACATGAATCCAAGGTGCAGTACCAAGTTTGTAGGGAGGCTGAGACCTTTAAAAATTCTTGTTCTAATTGAGTGGAGTGTGTTTGTGCAGAAAAAACAATTGCAAGGCTCAATGCAAGCTGACTTTGCATAAAGCTTGTTTTTCCAAAATGGCAATGTTGCCTTTCTTCCAAAAATGGCATTATTCTTGTACATTGCATTCAATGCTTGGCTTAAAGCTTCCAACATTTGTGAAAAATTTAATTATGGAGTGAGAAACAAGTTTGAAGCCTACAAAACAAGGATTATGTAGTCTAGGCTTGAATTTGAATTTTTGTTCTTCATGAAATGGCTTGAAATCAAAGTGAGAAATTGCCAACTTCATCTCTTTGATTCTCTCTACTCAAGAATGATCTCAAGGAGTTCTTGGATATTTTGGAAAGTTTTAAATGTTCTCTACAACTCATATTTGAATTGCTTTCAAATATTCCCCTTGGAACTATGTGAAAAATTGGCATGAAGTTAGGTCAAAAACCTGCCTACCTAGGGCGAAATTTCACTAAGTTAATTTAGTTCATGAGCATGTATTCACAAAATTATATCTTGAGATCAAAGAATCTTTAGGAGAAATTGTGTGAAGAAAATTTGTAGATTTCATATAGATCTACAACTTTCATGTTGGGAATTTCCTTTGAATCATTTTGTATCATGGTGAAAATTTGGCTTAAAGTTGAGAAAAAACAAGAAATTTTCTATACTTAGAAAATTTTCTAAGTTAGAAATTTCAACTTTTCAAAACCAAAACTTAAACCCTTTCTTTATTGATGAACAAGTTTCACATTTTGACATGTTTTGATGAATTATGATCTTTGGCACTTGATTCTGACTAAAAAGTCAAAGTTTAACTTTTCAGTATACAGTTGACTTTTGATCAGTTGACTGAAAAAATTCATCTGTCAATCCAATGGATTTGAAATGTTTTGAACTATGTCATTAGGTAAAGATGATGAAATTGAACTCTTGAAATCACTCTCTAAACCAATTGGTCATTTTCTAGGTCAAAAATCAGAAATTGCCCCTTCTCAGTCAAAACCCTAATTTTGACGATTTTGCCCTTTTGATGATTTGATCAAATTCTTTGAGGAATTGTGGTCCAAACTTGATCAATGATACATATGAGTCTAGAATGTTGACGTGGATAAAAAATTATGAAGTTTGACTGTAAATTGGCCATGCTTGACCTTTTCCCCATACAACTGATTTTTTGGTCAACTGTCCAATTGACTGATCAAAAATGTGATTCAAGGCTTGAAACTTGACATGAGTAATCTTGGGGTCCCTAATGATCCTTGAAAGCCATATGAAGCATTGATAGTCCAAAAATCCTTGTGCAAACTTAAACCCTAATTTTGGGTCACCAGTGCATGAAGAGGTGTCTTGAGTTGGTCAAACCCTAATCCAGTCTTGAGTCTAAGATATCTTGTGAAAAAATCTTGATAAGTGAGAGGGAAAATTTTGGGTACAACACATACTATTTTCGTATTTTGTGTTTCTCATAAAATGACATATTGGTTTAACTAAATCAAATACTATGTTATATTATTATATATGTAGTACTTTGAGGAATTCAATTGTGCACATTACTCAAAAGATCAATTGGATGAACTTATGGAGGAATGGTGTCAATTCATTATCGAGTTGAGAATTTATAAGCTAAGGTATATTGTCTTATCTCATTTGATGAGAAGTTTCGAGTTTTGAGTATAAATTAAATTTGAATAAAGTGCAACATTAATATTATCATGTTATGAATTTCGATCATTTGTTTTTTTCAGGTTTATAGGTGCATGTGTAGAAGATAGAGCTAAGATATTCATGTTGTTGTTGTTTCATGAGAATTCTCGAAGATAGAAAGATGTATAGATGTAACTTCAATTTGAATTTTAGGCATTTTAACTTGTATCATAAATTTTGTAATTGTTGTTGCATATATCATCAATTTATATATATATTATATATATATATATATATATTATAATATATATATATATATAATATATATATATGTGTGTGTGTGTGTGTGTGTGTGTGTGTGTGTGTGTGTGTGTAATTTTTATATATGTATATTTTATTGGAATGAAGCTACCAAATATGGTGCATAATATGGTGAAAACCTAGATCAAATATGGTTAAATTCTGATTAAAATGCATTATATATATTGGACAACGCTTTTGTAAGTCAAAATAGATAATTTATTTTAAAAAATCGTGAACAATAGACAGCACTTTAGGAGAAAAGCGCTGTAAAAACTTAAAAAAAGCGTTGCCTAAAGTGTGAAAGCGCTGTCTAAAGTAGGGGAATAGACAGCGCTTCCAAAGGAAAGCGCTGTCTAAAGCCTAACTTAAAAAAATAACAAAGCGCTGTCTAAAGGGGTATATAAAAAAGCGTTGTCTATTCTAAAAGCGCTGTCTAAAGTTGGCATAAGACAACGCTTTTACATTGAAAAAAGCGCTGTCTTTTCTTTAGCAGCGCTGCTTTAGGCAGCGCTTTTAAAAGCCTAAAAAGCATTGTCTTTTCCCTTTTTTGTAGTAGTGAGATACATCGCCTTACTCTTACGATGGTGATGACAACGGTGATGATAAATCATCATGGACACGATTTTGATGTTAATTTTTGTGAACTCGTTGATTTTTTAATGTTTGCAGATTAAGTTACAATGAATATGGAAGATGAGCGTTTGGAAGATAAAGAGCCACGTCTGGTTTTCGACCATGGTTGGATTGAAAGAGGAGGCTTCTGGTTTGATTTTCGCCAGCACTATGAATTTAGGATTTCGATGGAAATGAGAGAGAAGATGAAGACGAAGAGAGAGAGAGAGAGAGAGAGAGAGAGAGAGAGAGAGAGAGAGAGAGAGAGAGAGAGAGAGAGAGAGAGAGAGAGAGATGAGAGAGGAGAGAGATGAGAGAGAGAGAGAGAGAGAGAGAGAGAGAGATAGAGAGAGAGAAATGAGAGAATTTATGTGTGTAAGAATGGAGGGAAATATAATATCTATAATATAAGAAAAGTGTATCTACCCAAAAAGTCAATTTTGTTCTTTTGCTCCAAAATCACAACATGTGGCTAGCCTATTTGAGGTTCCAATTTGATATGTTCCAATTTGTTATATTCTTCTACGATTTCCTGCTGTAACCTCCCTCTCCACCTTCCTTTAACCTCTCTCTCCAACTTTCCCTATTCATTATATGCTTTGTAACTGTTTCCATAATCAATGACTCTCCGTCCGTTTTGTCAAAGTCTGATTCTCCTTCTTCTCTGACGAGCGTCGCTCTTAACGACTCAGTCTCTTTCGCTCGCGATCTCTTCTTCAGTTTGGTTTTACTTATCGATTTCTTGTTCGGATTGATTGATGATTCTTGATGTGTGCGTGATGTTGTGATTGAAGAACCTTGATGATGATTGGAGATTGGAAGTCACTACAAATAGAGGTATGAAGAAGATTGAGGTTTGAAGGATGATGATGAAGATGACACAGTTCAGAGATGGTAAATTCATCTCTTAAAATTACAAACACCTTTATCCCTTTCTCAAGGTTTGTTTCTATTTCGCCCTCTCAATTTCACCCCTAATTTTCCGTTTCACGAACAAGGGTTTTCTAATCGTCTTTCTTTTTCTTGGACTTAAGCCAAAATGCAGGCCTGTTGGGCCTAACACGAGTTAGGAGTGGGAGAGGTCATTCAACTATCAGCTGAATTCATGCTTTTCTTCTCTGTATTTGGTATTACATTTCAATTTTGTCCCTTCCTGCGCATTTCTGAGCATTCTGGTGAAACACTTTTCGTGCAATTGTATTGAACAATTCCAGGCAAGTTTGGAATAGTGGCTGCTGCAATTCCATTGCCAATAGTAGCAGCTGTTTATTGCGTCCTCTTTTCCTATGTTGGTATGAATGATCTATTAGTTATCGATAATTTCATATCAAATGAATGATTTCAACGAAACTCGACATGTAAAATGTGTTTACAATACCAGTTTCATGCTTTGCATTCCATTTCATTGTTTTGTTCCTTTAAAATGTCAAATCCTTTGTGATTTGAATGTAATGTTTCTTCTTGTAAAATCAAGCTTCTCAAATGCACTGTTGTTTTGATGAAGACAAACCATGATTGACAAGAAGGTAAAGATTTATTGATCAAGCTAAAAGCATCTGTGGATAAAGTCTTTGGTTCATGCACTTAGAAAAATTTCAAGGTATAATGATAATACTTACTTTGAACTTAAGACATAGATGCTCAATGGTCAAAAGAAATATTTTATATTTTCCAAATCCTTACTCAAGTTTTTCTAAGAAAAAATCAATTTTCACGTGAGTGCAATCAATTTTCTAATCATATCTCGTGAATTATACTAGTGGTATCGATTGAGTACCTAGTGTATCATCATTAATTTAATTTGTGATTGTTGTACATTGATTACATGTTTATGTGTATTAATTTCTATTCAAGTATAACTCACTCTATGTCGCTCTAAAACTTATGCGCGTATACTCTAAAAAACCTCTGTTATTTCATTTTTGAAAAATCATTTGATTTGTTTTTGAAAAGTATATTCACCCCCACTAGATTGTTTTCTTACACCATATTCTCACCCAACAAAGAGTTCTCTTATTAGGGTGAACTCTGGCCAAACTTTCTTAGATCTTGCATGTGAGTTTCTTCATTGTAAGACAAAGTATTTTTCTTTTAAGTACCTTTATCTCCCAGTCACAGCCAACCCACGCCTAACATCTACGTAGGAACCTCTAGTTAATATCTTATCTAGAAGGCTCATCTCGTGGAAGCATACATATGTCTCCCTAGGAGGAAGAGTGATCCTCTTTAGATCTATTCTTAATGACATCCATATCTTTTCCTATCCTTTTTAAAGATTCCTATCAAGGTTTGGAAGAAAATAATGAATATTTAGAGGAGGTTTCTTTGGGGAGGAGTGAAAGGGGATTCTAAGATAGCTTGGGTCAAGTGGGTGAATATTTGTAAGCCTAATAAGTTAGAGGGCCTAGGTGTTTGTGATCTTCAGTTGGTCAACTTGGCCTACCTGGGTAAGTGAATGTGGTACCTCTACACCTTCTATCTTAGGTGGGAGAGCCAGTAGCCTTCGCTTGGCCTCACCTTGGTGGAGAGGAGTTTCTCTTTTGGAAGGTACAAATGTTGATTCTATAAACTAGTTCTAGGAAGGCCTCTCCCTAAAAGTTGGTTATGAACTTCTTACTTCCTTTTGGAAGGATACTTGGGTTGGTGATTCCCCGCTTCGTCTTATATTCCCTAGTCTTTTTAGATTTCCGACCAGGCCAATAAATCTGTTAGGGAGGTCGGTAGATGGGTGAGAGAGGTTTGAATCTGGAAACTCAAGTGGATAGGACCTTTCCTCTTTGACTATGAGTTGGATCTTTTTATTGAGTTCCAATATGTGATCAGAGACTTCACCCCTTCTACTGATAGAGATGAGTAGAGGTGGGTGTGAGTCAAGTGGTGAGGTTCATTCTGTGTCTTCTGCCTACTATTGTCTGTTGGCCCGAGTATCTCCTCTTGGTCGTCATTTCTCTCCTATAGAGTTAGCCATTTCATCTATTTGGTGTAGTTGGGCCCCTTCTAAAGTTATCGTCTCCTCTTGGCAACTTCTTCAGAAGCGTCTCCCGACCAGAGACAACTTACTTAAGAGAGGGGTCCATCTGACCTCTGGGACTATTTCTTGTCTCTTATGTTTTTTTTTCACATTGAGACAACCTTCCATCTCTTTGGGACCCGTGAGGTTGCATCCTTTGTTTGGAATCAGATATTTAGGTGGTTAGGGTGGAGTAATATTTTTACCTAGAGATACCTTGGCCATTTTTCAGATATTTATTCCTCCAATTTGAGGTTCTAGGACTAGAAAGGGGGTTGGGATGATTTGGCATTGTTGTGGTTTGGTCTATTTAGAAAACTTTGAATGATATTGTTTTTTATCTTGATGACATCAAAATACGTGGAAGACATGAATTTGGTGAAGGCGGGTTGAGTAGACATTGTTGAATCTATAATGTTCAACACAACTACCAAACTCTTCACATTTTATTGTCTGAGAGATAAGTGATGGAGTAATGGTGATATGAGAGCCATTTACATATGACTGGATTGACTCAGCATGACCACATGGCACAACATAAACATTTAACCAGAACTCTTTAACGAGATTAGTGTAGATGAGACCATGAAGAATGTCAACATAACCATTCAAATTTTGTTTGGAAATAGTGTTCCTTAGATAAACACCTTTGTCTTTCAAAATCATCAAAATCAATAAACTTTACATTGATAACGAACAAAAGATTTTCATCCATTTTTGAATAAAAGAAAAGACATTGAAACTAGGTTTGAAGATACAAAGAGTTGGAAATGAGACGTTGATAATAGGAATATCGTTTAACTAGCTCAAAAGCCTCCTTGAAAATCCAAAAGATACATTACATTTTGAAAATGGATGATCATTTCTAGTCTAGTGATATGATTCCAATGCACGCCATGTTTTAGAAATAAAACCACATCTTACCTTAGATTTTCTTATAACCGAGGGAAAAACAATCCATGAACCTTTCTTTTTATTATATTTTTTATTTGTACACTAAATGATCTTTCCCGTCGGTTTTCTTAATAACCGAGGGATAAAACAATCATATTTTAATATAAAATTACTCCTTAAACAAATTTTATCCTAATTCTAACTCGTACGCATATTTGGGATGGATTGTAAGATAATGAAATCTTGGAACTTAAGAAGCTTGAAAAAGTTTTCTATGGTGGATTGCAAGTGCAGAAAAACATATTCTAATGGTTTGAACAAATTTCTTCTTTAGAAGTTGAATGCATTCAATCCATATAACATTTTCCAATGTTTGGAACAAAGATCTCATTACAACAAAGATTTGTTGTTCTCTAAGAATCTAGATTTGTTGTAATATTGTGTTTTAATATTTTGTATAAACAATGTAACGTATAAAAAAATAAGCTTTTCACCTTGGTTTTTTTTATCAAAAACGAGGGTATAATTTAACATGATAATTGATGATATTGATTACCATCCTTAAACAAATTTATGTCATCTATTTTATGAATATCAACTATCAAGACACTACCATTAGTGATACGTGTAAAACCTAAAATACTTCCACTATAAAAGCATTATGATATCTAAAATTGATAAGGAAACATCATGAAGCTCTTGAAACTATTCACATCCTCTACTTTAAGGTTTGTAAGAGTATTTTCCATGAAGAGTTATCTATGATGGATTGCTAGAGCAGAAAATTATTTGAGTTTAAGGTTTATATTCTTAAATATTTATATGAGCAGAAAATCATTTATTTATGTAACGCTTTTTTTGTCTAGCCCTTTTTTAATTTATATCATAAACAAATGCAAGCAAAAGCCATTGAGAATATACTTGCATCCAAAATTTGATCTTCCCCAAATATCAAGGATTCGAAGATCCAACATATGATCTTCATGGACAAATTAATTTTTATTTTAATATTTTGTGTAAACAATGTAATATTATGGATAAACATTGTAGATTGTAAACAATGTTTTTATTAATTTTATGTGTAAACAATGTAACGAATTTTAATTTTAAAAAAAATCTATCTTACCTTGATTTTATTGATAAACTGAGATATATGAGGCGCTAGTTTTGTAAATAATAAAAGTGCAGATAATGGGGTTCAAACTCATGCTCAAATAAATTTACCCCTCGATGTTTTAAAAACCGAGGTGTTAAGTCGTTACTTTTCATGACGATATTGGTTACCTTGCTTCTGTAGCCGAGGTAAAATGCATTTTGTGTCCGAGGTTAAAAGCACTTTTTGTAATAGTGCTTGTTAGAAGGTTAACTTTATGGAGCTTTACTACATGATCTCTTGGATGTTTGACTTTCTTGTGAGGAATCAACATACACCCAATATGAAGGATCATATGCGCCTGACTATCTTTCTCCCATTTACTCCTATTGACTCCCTTTTTTGGCTTGTACTTCACTAGTGGTAGACACATAGAAGTTGTGCATGGATATGTAAGTTCACATACTTTTTTCTTCATAGATCTTTGAACAACAATATCCAAGATGTTGAAATATCTCTTCAACTTTTCACATTCTTTGTCTAAGTCCAATTATGTCCTACTCCCTTCTTCAATGACTTTGTACTCTTAAATATGTAATTTCCATACAACACATGAATGGATTCCATGGAACATGATAACCTTGTATTTGAAGGTTTCAATTTCACACACACAAATTAATCTATGTGTTGTACTAAAGAAGAATCCATATGCTACTTTGTCAGCATCAACTTGTTTTACTCTTTCCAACTCCTTTACAATTTATGATATATAATGTCTTAAGACTGGGTTGTGCATTATCGAGTGTAACACGGTGGGAGAACTAACTTGGGTGTTTTGCGTTTGATCGCAATTGTTGCGGATAGCAAGATTCGCCATCGACTTTTCTGTTATCCAATAAGGAAAGGCTGAAAAGAACAGGAAAGACCTTTAGAGATGTTTTCTGAGTTCGGGGGGTAGATTATGAAAAGGGAAGGTATTAGCATCCTTTTCATCCGTAGTTATCTACGGGCTCTTAGTTGCTTGCTATATCACTTGCTTTTGTTTGAATGTGTGCCTGTGGTGTGGGTTTTGAAAGTATTTTGAAAATGACTTTGTAATGGTTCTCGTTTCTATAAGAACGCGTACAAAGTGTTGTTTCGAAAATAGTTCAAAGAGGTGTTTGTGGAATGTGTTTTTTGAAAGTGATTTTGAAAAGGTGTCTTTGTAATGGCTCTCGTTTCTATAAGAATGCGTATAAAGTGTTTGTCTTTTGAAAATGTTTCAAGATGAGAGTGTTGGTGTATAAAATGTTTTTGTTGTGAGCAAGCGAGCAACTAGGAGCGAATCTACCTACTCAAAAGGTCTTAGATGTTATTTTCCTCCTCCTTTAGATGTTGCTATCTTACCATTGTTTTGATAAGAAGCCCCATTATTGGATGTGAAGGGACGGGCGTGGGACGTTTGTATAGTCATAGAAGGCAACCTATGGGACATTTTAGCAATGTCGTTTAGGGACTAGATCGTTTACCGAAGGCAACATCGAGGGCCATCGAGGGTCATCGAGGGACTACGATCTTTTATCGAGGGTCTTTGCTAAAACGCCCATGTTCGAGGGGCATGACTATTTTTCCGATAGGAAACAAGCGAGATTACCCTAAGGGTGCATGTGTGAATAGGGTGTTTGATTGCATGCATTTGTCTTTGATTTTTAGGTTTTCTACTTGTCAGTTTTATCTTTCCATACACACCTAATTACTAGCATTTGTATAAGATTAATAAAAAATGACGAAAATAAATCTTACACTATTACAATCATATCGAAGTGCATGAAATTATAAAGGCATAAATAAAATAAAAGTAAGAAAAATGAGTGTCTTTCGATTGGGGGGGAGACAACCTTCGATTGGCCTCCTTCGATTGGGGGGTGGCATCAGTAAGGTCAAGTCTTTCGATTGGGCCTTGGCAGCAACAAGGTCCTGTCCTTCGATTGGGCATTGGTACCAATGAGGTTTTGTCCTTCGATTGGCTTGGAAGTCAGTGTGTGGAGAAGCCCAAGGTTCTGCCTGGAAAACAGTGTGGTTCAACCTAAGGTTCTACCTTTCGATTCTGGCTAGACTTTAGTGCAAGCATGCCTTTTGATTATGGCTGGACTTTAGTGCAAGCATGCCTTTTGATTCTGCCTTTCTACCTTGGAAGTCAGCAAGGAAGCCCAAGGCTTCGTTTCATGTTTCCTTTCCCCTGTTTCTTTCGTTTGAGGCATTAAATGGAAACATGGCCTAAGGCCATGCTGATACTTGTCTTGCAAACAGTATAATAGTTAAAGCATATTTAAGTAAACAAGCAACAAAATGAAAGGGGGGTTAGCTCTGAAAACATGTTAAGGGGGTGGAAATGAAAAGAGCAAAAAAATGTTATGTACATGCTTGAAAACGAAAAGGAGTTGTATTTACATGTGCTGGAAATGAAAGATGCTAGGGTAAGAGTGACTTATCTTCCTGGAGGTTTTGAATGGGATCTGGACCTTGAGCGGAGGCCCTAAGTGTTTCCTGGATTTGAAGGGAGGGGCATGAAACAAGGCCTGAGATACTAGATTCAAAGGAGGACAGAAACAAATGTTATGTTTCTTTCTACTGGATTCGAAAGGAGGTAAAACATGGGGACTTTTCAGAATCGAAAGAGGGAGATGTTTGGGATTCTGGGTTTTTTTGATTTCTCAAGTGTTGATGAACTTGAGAGTTTTATGTTTGTGTTTGAGAAAAATTTGGAGATTCTTTTCGCTTGGTCCAAAAGTCCTCATCAACTTTGCAAATGTTCCTCTATTTATAGAGAAAGGAAAGGGTATCTTTGAGGTAGCCAGCCTTGCAAAACAAAGATAAAATAATGTAGGGTGAAAGTACATGCGGGGGGGGGGGGGGGGGGGGGGGGGCTGTTGGCAGTTGATTAGACTTGTGCTTCTGATTTTGACTTCGCTTGTGCTCAGACAAAATAAATTTGAGGGCTCAAGGAGCTGACTTGGTGATTAAAATACCCTTTATGAAAATAGATAACATAGCTTTTTGTCATTTCCTCCAAAAATAGTTATATCTAATGGATAAAGCTTCGATTTTGTGTGTAAACCTCTGATTATGTGAAGATTTAGAAGTAATGTAGCCTGTCAAGTAGTTGGTCATGAGATTTTCCTCAGATTTGCTTCAAATGAAACCTGCTTCGAATGGCTTAGCTTGGATTCAAAGTAAGCTGATTCGAAGGGGATCCATATTTCAATCTAAGCTTTGCATGCAGGTGCTTGTGTCCACTCGAAGGCTTGTGTTCGAAGGAAGCATATTGCCCAATCGAAGCAGGCTTGCAGGCAGCATATGCCCAATCGAAGCAAGCTTGCAGGCAACACGCTTGGTGAATCGAAAGGTTTTCCTTGCAGGGGGCACGTGTGGCCAGCATGTCATGGTCTTCGATTGCAAGCATGCAGGAAGCACACTTTTGAGCAATCGAAAGAGGATGAGAGTCAATCGAAGTGTTCCAAATCGAAAGAGACTTATTTTTCTCCAAATTTGTCAAAAATGTTATTTTTATCTGTTTTCTCCCTTTTTGACAGTTTCCTTTTAATATTGGTACTGGAAAAACCTAATGCACTTGTGCAAGCTTGAATCCTGAGAATCTTTGTGAAAAAACCCTTGAGAATTGAGAGGACAAATTTTGGGGTACAACAGCTGCCCCTGTTCAATGTTCTTACACCTGAAGAGTTAAATTGGAGAATCTGCCATTCGTTACTTGAAGGTGGAAGATGATTGAACACTAGAGTGCCCAGAAATTTACACTCGATGATGTTGTGGTTAATTGTGTAGGAAATGGGCTTAAAGATGCCATTTGGAGAAATTATGGATAGTTGTTGGAGATGGGCTTATAGATGCCATCCAAAGTGATTGTTGACAGAAATTAGACTAAGTCTAAACTTGACTTCAACTGGAAAAGAATCAGAATAAATCTTGAAGCGATTTATTTAAACCAGAGTAAATGTCTACCAGAAAGAATCAGGATAAACCATTGAGAGATTTAAACTGAACTGGCAGAGGTCTGGAAAGAATCAGAACAAATCTTGGGGCGATTTATCTGAACCAGAGAAAATGTCTACGGGAAAGAATCAGGATAAACCGTTGAGAGATTTAAACTGAACCAATAGAGGTCTTGAATTTTCTTCAATTTATGATGGGCCTGTGTAGGGATGCTTCATGATGAGTTCGTGTAAAACTGCATCTGGAAATGAGAAGGAACCTGGGTAGGGTTGCTTCATGATGAGTCCATGTAAAACTGCATCTGGAAATGAGAAGGAACCTGGGTAGGGTTGCTTCATGATGAGTCAGTGTAAAACTGCACCAGGAAATGAGAAGGAACCTGGGTAAGGTTGCTTGATGATGAGTCTGTGTTAAACTTCATCTGGAATTTTCTGAGAAGGAACATGGGTAGGTGTGATACGGTGGCAGAACCGACTGTTTTGAAATGCAGGTTTTCATTTTGCGTTTTTTGTTCGCAAAATGTCGCGGTAAGCAAGAGTCACCATCGACTTTTATTTCATCCAACCGGAAAGGAAAAAAGTACAGAAAAAAAATCCTTTTTTGAGATATTCTGAGTACGGGGGATAGATTATAGAAAGGGAAGGTACTAGCACCCTTTCTATCCATGGTTTTCCATGGGCTCTTAGGTACTTGCTCATCTTTCAAAATTTCTTGTGTGTGTGCTTTGTTTTGAAAAGTTTTGACTTCGTGATAACCTTTGTATCAGTCCTCAAAGGTGTGACGAAGTTGTTTTTGAAAATTGTTTCGAAAAGTGTAAGTGTGAAAAGTTTGGTTTGAGCAAGTACCTACTAGCATGTACCTACTCGAAAAAGGATCATTTCTAGTCTCGTTTCCTTTAAACAATGTTATCCTACTATTGAGAAATAGGTAGCAACGTCGTTGGAGTTGTAAGGGTCAATTCGTAAGGGACGTACGATCATTAAAGCAATGTTAGGACACCTTAGTAATAATCCTAGAGTCTTAAGATCATATTCGGGGCAACATTTTCGAGGCAACATTTCCGAACAAGACTTTTGATCTTTTTTAGACAGGAGGGCAACCACTAAGACACCCTATACTTAATGATCGTTTACTAAAGGCAACCGAAATGAGAGTATACCCTTAGAGTGCATATGTGCGAATGATTTGATTTCAGTTATTATCTTTGCACATTAGGGTTTTCTAGTCGTTTTAAATTATCATGCAATCTTGTCATACAATCCTATCAACATACATCTAAACAGTTAATATTTACAAGAATTAAAATGCGAGAAAATAAACCTACGCTATTACAAGGCTTCGGGGTAGGGATTAATTACATAGCCAAAAAACCCGCAAAAGACGATAAATAAAAGAAAGTCGTAGATTAAACTATTACATACCGTGGACAGTTACATCAATATTGCAAAAATAATAAACACGCGCGATGAATCGAATGCAAAATAATTAGGGTTTTGACCCCAACTATACCTAATTGTAATTTAAAGGGAAAATCATTTTTTGTCATTTTTTGTTATTTGAGAAAATAAAGCTCAATTGAAAAAAAAAAGAACCTAATTACTAATTAATTTTAATTTAAGAAAAATAATTAAATTAACCTATTTTTTGTATTTTTATTTTGAGAAAGAAATAAATATTGAATCAAGAGTCTAACCCTAATATTTCTAATTTGATTTTAATTATATAAAAAAAGTTAGAATTTCCCTAAATTAAATTAAACTAATATTAAATTAAATTTGATAAAAAAAACCTAATTCTAATTTTTTGTAAAACTCTTGATTTTATGATTTTGGTGAAAAATTAATTAGTTTGCAAATTAAATGAATAAAGAAAATTAAAAGAATAACAAGAAATAAGAAAAAAAGAAATATAAAGAGGATTAGTAATGGGTATGATGTTTAGAAAAGGGGGGGTGTTGTTTGCAATTTCTTGGCCCAACAAGCTCAGGCCTTTTTGACTTTGCTCAATCCCACGTGCACGTTTGACTGGGGCGCATGGTGGTTGTGATCGGTGGAAATAGAACTGACTGTTTTGGAATGCAGGTTCGCGTTGCGTTTGTTTTCACAAAATGTCGCGGTAAGCAAGAGTCGCCACTGTCTTTTATTTTATCCAACAAGGAAAGGACATAAGCACAGAAAAATTCCTTTTCGAGATGTTTCTCGGGTTCGGGAGGTAGATTATAGAAAGGGAAGGTGTTAGCACCCTTTCTATCTGTGGTTATCCACGGGCTCTTAGGTACTTGCTCACTATGTTTTCAAAAAGTTTTGGTTTTCTTGTGTTCGTGGGTTTTGAAAAGAGTTTTGTTTGAAAACTTCGATTTAACTCTTGTTTCTGTCCTCAAGAGTGTATGAAGTGTTGTTGAAAACTTTGTTTGAAAAGTGTAAGTGCGAAAAATTTGTTTTGTTTTGAAAGAGCAAGTACCTAAGAACCTCTACCTACTCAAAAGGAATTAAACTGTGTAAATGTCCTTTAGACAGTGCTATCCCACTATTGAGAAGTAGGTAGCACCGTCGTTGGAGTTTTCGGGTCAATTCGATTAAGGGACATGTGGTCACTAAAGCAATGTTAGAACGCCTTAGCGGTAACCCTAATGTCTTAGATCATTTTTTATCGAGGCAACCGTTTCGAGGCAACTTTGATCTTTAGACAAGAGGGCGACCTCTAAAACTTCCTATACTCAATGACCACGTTCGAGGCAACCAAGTGAGGCGTACCCTAAGAGTGGTATGTGCAAATGTGTCAATTTTCAGTTATGTTATCTTTGTACATGTTATGGTGAGCTACGATTAATTTTTAGTTAAGATAGATCTTGTCATGCATAGCCTATTATTCATACATCTAGCAGTTAATGGTTGCGGAAAATAAAACTAAGCTATTACAAGGCGTCGGGTATTTACATCGCCAAAAACAAACCCTTGAAAAAGTAAATGTGGAAAAGTAAAATAAAGCGGTAAAAAGTCCTAAGTTAAAGCTATTACATCCTCAGAGCAATTACAATTATATGGAATATGAATCAAAAAATAATACGCGCGAGAGAAATTAAATCGGGGAGCTTTTTTTTTTTTTAGGGTTTTGACCCTCTTTTGGAAAGAAAGGGATTTTTTTTTGTTATTTTGAATTAAATTAAACCTAAACTAATCAATTAATAAAAATAAATATTTTTTTGGGTTTTTTAGGATATTTAAGGAAATAAAAATAAAATGATTAAAATTGCTAAAACCTAACATTCTAATTTACTTTTAATTTATTGCAAAAAATATTAAAATTGTACCTAATTAAAAACTAAATCAATTGGTTAATTTTTATTTACAAAAATAAATATGAAATAAATGAAATTGAATTTAATAAATAAAATAATGTTTTTTATGTTTTCTGAATTTTTTATAAAAAAGGGTTAATTTGTTAATTGGTTAATTAAAATAATAATGATAATAATAATAATAAAATAGAAATAAAAAAAAGAATAATAATGAAAAGAAAATAAAAATGGAACCAACTCAGGGGGGGTGCTGGGCCCAAAGTGGTGGTGAATCAGCATGTTCAAGGCCCACTTGCTGCAAGCATGCGTTTGACTTTTCCAGTTCCCTGTGACAATGTTGACTGGGCACTATGGTGGTCTCTCCTTCCTGGCCACCAGATTTGGCCTGGAGGCCATCTGGCGCGTTGAGATTTGAAGCATATGATGGACCGTCTTGTAAGCGTTGCATGAGAACATCTGGAGAAAAATTAAACAAAGGTTTTGGGGGACCTGGGATTCGAACCCAGGTCCCAATACTCATTGGCCAGCGTCCCAACCACTCAACCACCTGCATCTTTTTGTTATTGGAATAGCAACTAAATATAATATATGCAAACCATTTAATATGCTAAAAAATAAAAATAAAAACGCGCTATGATTTCAAACTGGCCAATCACGCTGTGACACCTCTCCATCTTCCTCACACGACCTGGTTCGATTACCTGCGGATTTTTATCCGCAGGAAGTTTCGTAGGACGTTTCAAAAATTGTCCTTAGGCCATGTAAACGCCACCCAAGAACATAGGCGTGTTCGTCTTTGCCTCTTGATCACTCCTATACCAATTATTGGATCCAATTTTTCCTGTATCAAAAACACCTAAAAAGCAAGAACATGAACCCTAGAATCGGGCATCACAATACAGGTTCCAAAAACAAAATTGAATAATGCCAAATCGTTCTAAATTGAATGATAAACACAAATATGCCAAGATTTTAAAGAAAAGGCGCAAGAATTGGAGATTGAGATTCCATGTTCAGAGCAAAGTTCGAGACGACTTACATCGCGTTGTGGGGGGTCTTGAGGTACGGTTCTGGTTGCTATGGCTTCAGGAGATTGCAAGCAAGAACACTACATTGAGATTTTTGATTGAAACAAGCTCTAACCAAGAATTCGATCTCTCTCTTTTTCCAAGCTTTTTCAGTTTTTGGTTTGGCCGTTTTAGCAGTTCTTAGGTCGTGAATTAGGTTTGTGTGGCTTGTGTATGTATAAGGCAATGATTTTAGGTCAAGAGTTGGGCCAATATCCATGTACATTCAAGGTTTAGGATTTGATTTTATCACCATTGTTAACCTTTCCAAAAATAGGCCAAATCTAAGATTTTGTGCACAAATAAGCCTTAGCACGAGTTGGTTGGTTGTCACATGATGTTTGCAAGTTGTACAAATCATAAAGATCCCTTTTCAATAATTTTTGGATTTTATTTGATTTAATATTGATTAATAATGAATTAAATCAATAAAAATGAAATAAAATAGAAAAATAAATGTTTGGTCATGAAATTAATCATGGGACACGTGTGTGGCATGACAAGACTAAATCAAGTGGAAAAAGTGGGCCCTTTTGTCAAAAATTGGAGTTTTGAGGATAGTTGACTTTTGGCAATTTTGGAAAAATGCCCAACTTCAACAATGCACAACTTCTTCAATTTTGAACTTTTGGAGGTTTTCTTGGACTTTTTAGAAACCTTGATTTGTCCTATAATCAACCCTTTTGGTCTCATCTCATTTTGATCTTCCATTCTCAAGTTATAAGCTTTGGAAAAAAAGGTGTTTTTGTTGACTTTCAAAAATGACCTATAATGTCCAAATTTTTAACTTCTTGTGAGTGCATTTTCTGATCTTGGGGTATGAAGATGGATTGTAGGGAATTGCATCCTCTTCAAAATGAGCTTTGGATGGGTCATTTCTCATAAAGTATGAGAAAGTTATGCCTGGTCAAAGTTGAGTTGACTTTTTGTTCAAAGTGGTGGTGAATCAGCATGTTCAAGGCCCACTTGCTGCAAGCATGCGTTTGACTTTTCCAGTTCCCTGTGACAATGTTGACTGGGCACTATGGTGGTCTCTCCTTCCTGGCCACCAGATTTGGCCTGGAGGCCATCTGGCGCGTTGAGATTTGAAGCATATGATGGACCGTCTTGTGAGCGTTACATGAGAACATCTGGAGAAAAATTAAACAAAGGTTTTGGGGGACCTGGGATTCGAACCCAGGTCCCAATACTCATTGGCCAGCGTCCCAACCACTCAACCACCTGCATCTTTTTGTTATTGTAATAGCAACTAAATATAATATATGCAAACCATTTAATATGCTAAAAAATAAAAATAAAAACGCGTTATGATTTCAAACTGGCCAATCACGCTGTGACACCTCTCCATCTTCCTCACACGACCTGGTTCGATTACCTGCGGATTTTTATCCGCAGGAAGTTTCGTAGGACGTTTCAAAAATTGTCCTTAGGCCATGTAAACGCCACCCAAGAACATAGGCGTGTTCGTCTTTGCCTCTTGATCACTCCTATACCAATTATTGGATCCAATTTTTCCTGTATCAAAAACACCTAAAAAGCAAGAACATGAACCCTAGAATCGGGCATCACGATACAGGTTCCAAAAACAAAATTGAATAATGCCAAATCGTTCTAAATTGAATGATAAACACAAATATGCCAAGATTTTAAAGAAAAGGCGCAAGAATTGGAGATTGAGATTCCATGTTCAGAGCAAAGTTTGAGACGACTTACAGCGCGTTGTGGGGGGTCTTGAGGTACGGTTCTGGTTGCTATGGCTTCAGGAGATTGCAAGCAAGAACACTACATTGAGATTTTTGATTGAAACAAGCTCTAACCAAGAATTCGATCTCTCTCTTTTTCCAAGCTTTTTCAGTTTTTGGTTTGGCCGTTTTAGCAGTTCTTAGGTCGTGAATTAGGTTTGTGTGGCTTGTGTATGTATAAGGCAATGATTTTAGGTCAAGAGTTGGGCCAATATCCATGTACATTCAAGGTTTAGGATTTGATTTTATCACCATTGTTAACCTTTCCAAAAATAGGCCAAATCTGAGATTTTGTGCACAAATAAGCCTTAGCACAAGTTGGTTGGTTGTCACATGATGTTTGCAAGTTGTACAAATCATAAAGATCCCTTTTCAATAATTTTTGGATTTTATTTGATTTAATATTGATTAATAATGAATTAAATCAATAAAAATGAAATAAAATAGAAAAATAAATGTTTGGTCATGAAATTAAGCATGGGACACGTGTGTGGCATGACAAGACTAAATCAAGTGGAAAAAGTGGGCCATTTTGTCAAAAATTAGAGTTTTGAGGATAGTTGACTTTTGGCAATTTTGGAAAAATGCCCAACTTCAACAATGCATAACTTCTTCAACTTTGAACTTTTGGAGGTGTTCTTGGACTTTTTAGAAACCTTGATATGTCCTATAATCAACCCTTTTGGTCTCATCTCATTTTGATCTTCCATTCTCAAGTTATAAGCTTTGGAAAAAAATGTGTTTTTGTTGACTTTCAAAAATGACCTATAATGTCCAAATTTGTAACTTCTTGTGAGTGCATTTTCTGATCTTGGGGTATGAAGATGGATTGTAGGGAATTGCATCCTCTTCAAAATGAGCTTTGGATGGGTCATTTCTCATAAATTATGAGAAAGTTATACCTGGTCAAAATGAACTTATCTCATTATCTTCCCATGCAACATAAGCCTTTTTGTTCTTGAACTCCTTTTTGCCTTTGAATCCATTTTTCTTGGAGAGTTTTGGACAATCCGGCTTTATGTGACCTTGCTTTCCACATTCATAACATGTGACATCTTGTGTTGATGTGGAGGCTTCTTTATCTTTATGATTATAAAATTTCTTCCTCTTGACAAAGTTAGCATTATGAAGATTATTCTTATGACCAAAATATTTTCCTAACCTTTTTACAAGAAGCAAGAAGTTTTTATCTTCCTCCGATGCATCTTTATCTTGACTTTCCTTTGAATCAACTTTAAAGGCAATGCCTTTGGATTTCTTCTCTAAATTTCCATGTTTTTCAAGTCTACCGAGTTCCGTTTCATATTCTTGAAGTTTGCCAAATAATGTAGCGGAAGTCATTGCGGAGAGACTCTTCTTTTCCGAGATTGCCGTTACCTTTGGTTGCCATTCCCTAGTCAATGATCTAAGGATTTTCAAGTTGAGTTCATCATTTGTCAAGGTTTTACCAAGAGCATTTAAGTGATTTGTCAAATGCACAAATCTCTTTTGTAAGTCAAGAATGGATTCTCCGGGCTGCATTCGAAATAGTTCATATTCTTGACTCAAGGTATTTAGCCTTGATCTTTTTACTTCAGCCGTTCCTTCATGAGTTTGAACCAGGGTATCCCATATTTCTTTTGTTGTCTTGAAGTTTGAGACACGGAAAAATTCGTCCATACTGAGTGCACCTTGAAGAAGGTTTATTGCTTTTTTGTCATATATAACTTTCTTTTTATCATCGTCGTCCCATGCAGTTTTGGGCTTTACAGAACCAATGCCATTGATAACTGATATCGGGATAAATGGACCATTTTCAACAGCATCCCATACTTCCTCTCCTTGTGCTTCTAAATGCGCCTTCATGCGTATTTTCCAGAAGTCAAAATATTCACCACAGAATAGAGGAGGCTTGTTGTTACTACCACCATCTCTGAAAACTGGTTGATGATTTGCGGAAGCCATTCTGGATCTTTAGGAACAAGTTACCTATAACTTGCTCTGATGCCAATTGTAAGTCTCAGAGTGCCTAAGAGGGGGGGGGGGTGAATTAGGTCTTATAAAATTTATTCGGTTTTATGAGAATGCTTGGTAGTAATTTTTGGTTAAGTGTTTGAAGGTTTTGTTTATATCTTTATCTTTTCCTGATTATGGTGATGAAAGCGATAAATGCGGAAAAGTAAAGAGCACGATGATATATCCTGGTTCCCCTCACAATCCGAGAGTACTCCAGTCCCCTTTCCAACACGAAAGAGATTTCACTATAGTTAGAATGATTGTACAGCCTATGCTTATTATCTAACCTATAGGGTGATCAAAGGTTCTTAATGTAACACCCCGTTTTCAATTAATTGATTTATTTAAATTTGGGAATTTATTTTATTAGAATTAATAAAATAAAAAGAATTATTTATTTTGGAATATTTGAAGAAAATAAAAGAAATAAGAAATATTGAGATTTTTAAGTCATTGGGCTTAGATGTTGTTAGTAAGAGTGGGGGTGCAGAGAAATAAAGTTATGTTTGGGACTTAGGCCATTTTCTCATTTTTGGTTTTCACGTAAGAACAGAAGTTGGAATTTGGGAAAATAGAGCTCTGAAGAACGGAGAACGAAGAACATCGCCCAAGAACTCAAAGCTGTTAATTGATAAGGTAAGGGGGGTTTATACTCGATTTATATTTGTTTATGGGTTTATGTACGGTTGATTCGGGTAATCGTAGGAAATCCCAATTGTTAGATGTTTCTAGGGATCGATAACCGTAGGACTGAACCTTGTTAGAAAAGGGTTAGGTTCCCAATTCTTATGTATCGATTAAGAGTTTTAGGTCCCAAATGAGGAATTGGGATATGATCGTGAATTTACCTTGGAAGTTGTAGGGATAACCTCAGTGTCAGTAGAATTCCCCAAAGGGACGGTTAATCCCCGGTTAAGGTTACTATATTGATTGTTGGTATTTTTGGATATGGTGGTGTTGTCGTAAATTGTACAAACCTGATGTCGTTAGGTACCGAATTACGCGTTTGGCGGGCGTTTTCCCGCGTTTTGGACTGCTGTCTCTGAGCTGCTGCAGGTTCAGGAAATCCTGTGCGCGCTCAGCAACACGGGCCGTGTTGCACAACACGGGTGCCCGTGTTGCTCCTCTGAGTTGGAAGGGGTGTGCTCCTGGTTGCACGACACGGGCCGTGTTGCACAACACGGGTACCCGTGTCAGAGCCCCTGTACTGATAAAATTAAATGTGCATTTTTCTGGACGTGCTGTACAACACGGGCCGTGTTGCACAACACGGGTGCCCGTGTTGCTCTGCTGTGATGATTTCTGAATTTTTGATTTCAGTGTTTTGATGTTGGATTTTTATTGCCATGCTTTTAGATATGTTATCGAGCATGAATTATGATATAATTGATGTGATTGGTTGATGTTTGAATAGTATGCTGAGTGATTACATGCTATTCGTAACTTGATATGATTTATGTTTAAATGGTATGCTGAGTGGTTACATGCTATTTCATATCATGTTATGTTTGATATTGTTGATGTGCATGATATGTTGATCGATGTTCATAGTATGCTGAGTGTTACATACTTACATATCATGTTGCATTTGTTAATTCCCATTGTGTGGAATTAACATGGTGGCCAATATACGTGTCCGCGATTTAATGGAACGTTGAGGTGGTAGCCGTGTCCGCGATATAATGGAACGGTGAGTTATCCGTGACCCGAGATTTAATGGGGCGGTGAAGTGGTACCACATGCATGGGTGTGTTGCATTACTCGAATATAACATGAATGGATGATTGTTCCAATGTTATATTTGATTGTCTGTATGCACGTATGAATTGATAAATGGTTGATGATGTTTGATGAATGTTTGCAAAAATGAAAGGCAATATGTCATGGATATATGAATTGTAAAGGTTTTGTAAACTATGAAATATGTTAATTAGTAGGTGATGCTTATGATTTCGTGAATTGATTGTTATGAATGTATAACCAAATGTATATTTGAGAAGCTCACCCTTACTGTTGAATATTTCAGATTGAGGAGCTTCGCTCAGGTGCTTGGCGAAGGCTTATCGTGTCTAGTTTAGTTTCGTTTTAGTATGTCCGGGTCATGCTCTGATAGTTGTAACTCCGGGAACGTTTGGTTGTCGAGCTGCTTTAGTCAGACTCGTTTATTTTCTTTTAATTATTATAATATGACGTTGACTTTTCCAGGTGTTAATCCCTGATGATTTTGGAAAATATTATAACATTTGATTTTATTAAATAAATTATTCCGCTGTGTAGACATGTATGAGTTACCACTAAAATTATGCATGACAGGAATTTATTTTATTAAAAGAGAATTGTAGCATTCCTCGATTATTACATGTACTCTGAGTTTATAATTTTTTATATTTGCGAAAATTATATGCGGGTTTTAGAGGGTGTTACAATAGTGGTATCAGAGCATAGTCGGTCGTTGTAACCAGAGTCTTGAGTCAGTCATTCCTTTCGTATGCGACTAGTGCAAGGTAACACTGTCGATACTGTATTCTGATGTGGAGTATGTTTTAATTCTCAGGAATATGGCTGGAAGAGGTAATGGACGAAATGATGCTGCACTAGCTGAGGCTTTGGGGATGTTAGCTGGTGTACTTGCTGGAAACCCAACTGGAGGCGTGATTGGTGCTGATAGGCAATTGGGAAATTTCCAAAGGAACAATCCTCCGTTGTTCAAAGGTACACATGACCCCGAAGGTGCTCAGAAGTGGCTGAAGGAAATCGAAAGGATTTTCCGTGTGATCGATTGTACTGAAGATCTGAAAGTCAGATATGGTACGCATATGTTGGCAGAAGAGGCCGACGACTGGTGGGTTGCCACAAGGACTGAAATGGTCCAGGATGGAGAGGCACTGACTTGGGCTAACTTCAGAAGGGCTTTTCTGAGGAGGTACTTTCCTGAAGATGTTCGGGGAAGAAAGGAAATTGAGTTTTTGGAGCTTAAGCAGGGCAATCTGACTGTTAGTGAGTATGCTACTAAGTTCACCGAGCTGGCAAAGTATTATGCACACTACAACAATGATGAGGCTGGAGAATTCTCTAAAGGTATCAAATTTGAGAATGGTCTCCGAGATGAGATTAAGCAGGGAATCAAGTACCAGCGTATTCGTAGATTTTCTGATCTGGTGGATTGTAGCAGAATCTTGGAAGAAGATATTACCAAGAATCGGTCGTCTCACTCTCGTGGGGCTGTTGATAAAAGAGGAAAGCAACATATGGACCGTGGCAAGCCATATGGTAGAGATAACCAGAGATCAGGCGGTTGGAAAAGGCCTAGTGGGGGAGATTCTAAGGCTCCTATCAGATGCTACAGGTGTGGTGAGTCTGGTCATCACATTCGAGATTGCAAGAGTGATGAGAAGAAGTGCTATAAATGCGGAAAGGCTGGTCATCTGTCTATTGATTGCAAAGGGAAGTCTGTTACTTGTTACAATTGTGGCGAAGAAGGTCACATTCGTCTGCAGTGTCCTAAGCCTAGGAAGGATCAGTCAGGTGGAAAAGTGTTTGCTTTGTCTGGATCTGAGACTACTCCAGAGGATCGATTGATTAAAGGTACGTGTTTTATTCATGGCACACCTTTAGTTGCAATTATTGATACTGGTGCAACTCATTCTTTCATTTCTTTGGATTGTGCTGAGAGGTTGAAACTGGACATATCTGGTATGCGAGGTAGCATGGTTGTTGATACTCCTGCATCGGGTTCAGTGACAACTTCACTTGTATGTAGGAATTGTCCTATTGAGATTTTTGGTAGAAGTTTCGGTATGGATTTAGTGTGCCTACCGCTTGAACAAATTGATATTATCCTTGGGATGAACTGGTTGGAATTCAACCGGGTTCATCTGAACTGTTTTGCTAAGACGGTGATTTTTCCAGAAGCAGTTGGTGTCGAGAATTTGACTATGACTGCTAGGCAGGTACAAGAAGCAATGGAAGATGGTGCTAACGTGTTTATGTTACTTGCTTCGTTAGATGCAACAGGAAAGGTCAGGAGTGGTGAATTACCAGTGGTGTGTGATTTTCCAGAAGTCTTTCCTGATGATGTTGGCGAGTTACCTCCTGAGAGAGAAGTGGAATTTTCTATAGATTTAATTCCTGGTACGAGACCGGTGTCGATGGCGCCATATCGTATGTCTGCGTCTGAATTGGCTGAATTGAAGAGTCAGTTGGAAGATTTACTGGAGAAGAAGTTTATTCGTCCAAGTGTTTCGCCTTGGGGTGCTCCGGTATTGTTGGTTAAGAAGAAAGAAGGCTCTATGAGACTGTGTGTTGATTACAGGCAATTGAACAAGGTAACCATTAAGAATCGGTATCCGTTACCGAGGATTGATGATTTAATGGATCAGTTAATTGGAGCCAGTGTATTCAGTAAGATTGACTTGAGATCTGGATATCATCAGATTCGTGTGAAAGCGGAAGACATTCAAAAGACTGCTTTTCGAACGAGGTATGGGCATTATGAATATTCTGTTATGCCGTTCGGAGTTACTAATGCACCTGGTGTTTTCATGGAATATATGAACAGGATTTTTCATCCGTATCTGGATAAGTTTGTTGTGGTTTTTATTGATGACATTCTGATTTATTCCAAGAATGACGAAGAACATGCGGAACATCTCAGAATTGTGTTAGAGTTGTTGAAAGATAGGAAGTTGTATGCAAAGTTGTCCAAATGTGAGTTCTGGCTGAATGAAGTTAGTTTTCTTGGACATGTGATTTCTAAGAATGGTATTGCAGTGGATCCTACAAAAGTAGAAGCAGTATCTCAGTGGGAAGCGCCGAAGACTGTTTCTGAAATTAGAAGTTTTCTTGGTCTTGTAGGTTATTACAGAAAGTTTATCGAAGGATTCTCAAAGTTAGCATTGCCGTTGACGAAGTTGACTCGTAAAAGACAAGCGTTTATTTGGGATTCTGATTGTGAGAAAGGTTTCCAAGAATTGAAACGGAGATTGACTAGTGCTCCTATTCTGATTTTGCCGAATCCGGTGGAATCTTTTGTGGTCTATTGTGATGCATCTCTGTTGGGTTTAGGTGGTGTTTTAATGCAGAATCAACAGGTAGTTGCGTATGCTTCGAGACAGTTGAAGGTTCATGAAAGGAACTATCCTACTCATGACTTAGAACTGGCAGCAGTTGTGTTTGTCTTGAAATTGTGGAGACATTATCTGTATGGCTCGAGATTTGAAGTGTATAGTGATCATAAGAGTTTGAAGTATCTTTTCGATCAGAAAGAGCTCAATATGAGGCAAAGGAGGTGGTTGGAATTTCTCAAAGATTATGATTTTGGTTTGAATTACCATCCTGGTAAGGCAAATGTGGTTGCAGATGCTTTGAGCAGGAAATCCTTGCATATGTCTATGATGATGGTTCGTGAATTAGATTTAATTGAGCAATTCCGAGATTTGAGTTTAGTTTGTGAAAGTACTCCGAAGTGTGTTCGTTTGGGTATGTTGAAACTTACTAGTGGTATTCTAGAAGAGATCAGGATCGGGCAGAAATCTGATGTTAATTTAGTTGATAAATTGGCATTGATCAACCAAGGTCAAGGTGGTGAGTTTAGAATTGATGAAAATGATGTTATGAGATTTGGCGATAGAGTTTGTGTTCCTGATGTCGCAGAAATCAAGAAGAGTATATTAGAGGAAGGACATCGCAGTGGGATGAGTATTCATCCGGGTGCCACGAAAATGTATCATGATTTGAAGAAATTGTTTTGGTGGCCGGGAATGAAAAAGGAAATAGCTGAATTTGTGTATGCATGTTTAATCTGTCAGAAATCGAAGATTGAGCATCAGAAGCCGTCTGGATTTATGCAACCAATGTTTATTCCAGAATGGAAGTGGGATAGTATTTCTATGGATTTTGTATCTGGGTTGCCGAGGACTCCTATGAATTATGAAGCGATATGGGTCGTTGTGGATAGGTTGACTAAGTCTGCTCATTTTATACCGGTGCGAATGGATTACTCAATGGAGAGATTGGCACAGTTATATATTGAGAAAATAGTGAGTTTGCATGGAGTTCCTTCTAGTATTGTGTCAGATAGAGATCCGAGGTTCACTTCGAAATTTTGGGAAGGATTGCAGAAGGCTTTGGGTACTAAATTGAGGTTGAGTTCAGCTTACCATCCTCAGACTGATGGACAGACGGAGAGGACGATTCAATCATTAGAAGATTTATTGCGTGCTTGTGTTTTAGAGCAAGGTGGAGCTTGGGATAGCTATTTGCCATTGATTGAGTTTACTTATAACAATAGTTACCATTCGAGTATTGGTATGGCTCCGTTTGAGGCATTGTATGGTAGACGATGTAGGACGCCTTTGTGTTGGTATGAATCTGGAGAGAGTTCGGTAGTTGGGCCAGAGATTGTTCAGCAGACTACTGAAAAGATCAAATTGATTCAAGAGAAGATGAGAGCTTCTCAGAGTCGTCAGAAAAGTTATCATGACAAGAGGAGAAAGAATTTAGAATTCAGTGCTGGAGATCATATGTTTATGAGAGTTACTCCGATGACGGGTATTGGTCGGGCGTTGAAGTCTAAGAAGTTGACTCCGCGTTTTATTGGTCCGTTTCAGATTACGGAAAGAGTTGGAGAAGTTGCTTATCGTATTGCTTTACCTCCGAGACTTGCGAATTTGCACGATGTTTTTCATGTTTCTCAGTTGAGGAGATACATTCCAGACCCATCTCATGTAATCCAAATAGATGATGTACAGGTAAGGGATAACCTGACAGTAGAAGCATTGCCTATGAGGATAGAAGATCGGGAAGTGAAACAGTTAAGAGGTAAAGAGATAGCATTGGTGAAGGTTGCTTGGGGAGGTCCAGCAGATGGAAATATCACTTGGGAGCTGGAGAGCCAGATGAAAGAGGCTTATCCGGAGCTGTTCGTCTAAGGTATGTTTTCGAGGACGAAAACTCTTTTAGTGGGGGAGAGTTGTAACACCCCGTTTTCAATTAATTGATTTATTTAAATTTGGGAATTTATTTTATTAGAATTAATAAAATAAAAAGAATTATTTATTTTGGAATATTTGAAGAAAATAAAAGAAATAAGAAATATTGAGATTTTTAAGTCATTGGGCTTAGATGTTGTTAGTAAGAGTGGGGGTGCAGAGAAATAAAGTTATGTTTGGGACTTAGGCCATTTTCTCATTTTTGGTTTTCACGTAAGAACAGAAGTTGGAATTTGGGAAAATAGAGCTCTGAAGAACGGAGAACGAAGAACATCGCCCAAGAACTCAAAGCTGTTAATTGATAAGGTAAGGGGGGTTTATACTCGATTTATATTTGTTTATGGGTTTATGTACGGTTGATTCGGGTAATCGTAGGAAATCCCAATTGTTAGATGTTTCTAGGGATCGATAACCGTAGGACTGAACCTTGTTAGAAAAGGGTTAGGTTCCCAATTCTTATGTATCGATTAAGAGTTTTAGGTCCCAAATGAGGAATTGGGATATGATCGTGAATTTACCTTGGAAGTTGTAGGGATAACCTCAGTGTCAGTAGAATTCCCCAAAGGGACGGTTAATCCCCGGTTAAGGTTACTATATTGATTGTTGGTATTTTTGGATATGGTGGTGTTGTCGTAAATTGTACAAACCTGATGTCGTTAGGTACCGAATTACGCGTTTGGCGGGCGTTTTCCCGCGTTTTGGACTGCTGTCTCTGAGCTGCTGCAGGTTCAGGAAATCCTGTGCGCGCTCAGCAACACGGGCCGTGTTGCACAACACGGGTGCCCGTGTTGCTCCTCTGAGTTGGAAGGGGTGTGCTCCTGGTTGCACGACACGGGCCGTGTTGCACAACACGGGTACCCGTGTCAGAGCCCCTGTACTGATAAAATTAAATGTGCATTTTTCTGGACGTGCTGTACAACACGGGCCGTGTTGCACAACACGGGTGCCCGTGTTGCTCTGCTGTGATGATTTCTGAATTTTTGATTTCAGTGTTTTGATGTTGGATTTTTATTGCCATGCTTTTAGATATGTTATCGAGCATGAATTATGATATAATTGATGTGATTGGTTGATGTTTGAATAGTATGCTGAGTGATTACATGCTATTCGTAACTTGATATGATTTATGTTTAAATGGTATGCTGAGTGGTTACATGCTATTTCATATCATGTTATGTTTGATATTGTTGATGTGCATGATATGTTGATCGATGTTCATAGTATGCTGAGTGTTACATACTTACATATCATGTTGCATTTGTTAATTCCCATTGTGTGGAATTAACATGGTGGCCAATATACGTGTCCGCGATTTAATGGAACGTTGAGGTGGTAGCCGTGTCCGCGATATAATGGAACGGTGAGTTATCCGTGACCCGAGATTTAATGGGGCGGTGAAGTGGTACCACATGCATGGGTGTGTTGCATTACTCGAATATAACATGAATGGATGATTGTTCCAATGTTATATTTGATTGTCTGTATGCACGTATGAATTGATAAATGGTTGATGATGTTTGATGAATGTTTGCAAAAATGAAAGGCAATATGTCATGGATATATGAATTGTAAAGGTTTTGTAAACTATGAAATATGTTAATTAGTAGGTGATGCTTATGATTTCGTGAATTGATTGTTATGAATGTATAACCAAATGTATATTTGAGAAGCTCACCCTTACTGTTGAATATTTCAGATTGAGGAGCTTCGCTCAGGTGCTTGGCGAAGGCTTATCGTGTCTAGTTTAGTTTCGTTTTAGTATGTCCGGGTCATGCTCTGATAGTTGTAACTCCGGGAACGTTTGGTTGTCGAGCTGCTTTAGTCAGACTCGTTTATTTTCTTTTAATTATTATAATATGACGTTGACTTTTCCAGGTGTTAATCCCTGATGATTTTGGAAAATATTATAACATTTGATTTTATTAAATAAATTATTCCGCTGTGTAGACATGTATGAGTTACCACTAAAATTATGCATGACAGGAATTTATTTTATTAAAAGAGAATTGTAGCATTCCTCGATTATTACATGTACTCTGAGTTTATAATTTTTTATATTTGCGAAAATTATATGCGGGTTTTAGAGGGTGTTACACTTAACACCTTTAAGACCAAACAAACACTAATGTGAATGAAGAACAATCCTCTTCAAATCACAACACTTACTTCCAACAATCCTGGCTAGTAAGGGAAAATCTTTAAGTAATACAATGATTAATTTTGAAGTATATGGAGAGCTTTATCAATCTTCAATTGATCTTCTTCTTCAAGATAAAAACAATTCTCAACAATGTATATAAATGTTCACAATGTATGAATGAAACTTGTAATGATAATGAAAGTGTATATGGCAAGTTTCACAAAATTATGAACACATGAAAGTTTAAATTCAAATGAGAGTGAATGAGAAAAAATTTAATGAAGAAGTATATTTGTTAATTTGAAAATTGAAGTATTGAACATTGTTTGAAAATAAGAAATTCTGCATTTTATAAAGTTGTAAGAACCTCT
Source organism: Vicia faba (assembly GCA_948472305.1). Classification (NCBI taxonomy): domain Eukaryota; kingdom Viridiplantae; phylum Streptophyta; class Magnoliopsida; order Fabales; family Fabaceae; genus Vicia; species Vicia faba. The sequence continues at coordinate 240,641,074 of OX451741.1, read as the reverse complement.
TCATTCATGCCAATTCATATGAAAAGTTGCAATGCATTCATGAAAAGATACCACTTGAAAAATGTTCAAAAAACAAAGTAAAAGCTGCATTGGTTCGCTAGGAACCGGTTCCGACACTGACAGAACCCGGTTCTTAGTGAACGTTATAAGTTGAAATTCAAATTTTTCACGCAGGAACCGGTTCCCCTATTGGTACAACCCGGTTCCTGGTACAAAATCCAGGGACATGTTTTTTGAGAAATGCTGGAACCCGGTTCCCTGTTAGGGAGGAACCGGTTCCTAAAGGTTTATTTTCAAAAATACATTTTGAAAGATATTTCAAACAAAGTTTTTCTTGATGTTAAAGTTATGGAATATGTATATGTTGATGAATGCATATTGTGAACATCTATATTCAAGATTTAAAGAATTATTTATACCATTTTGATATTTGATGATTTCTTCAATAATTCTTCAATAATCTTCAAGACTTTTATTTGATGTTGATAAGCTTTTTGCACATCCTTTGAAAGTTGATGTCCATGTTGTCTTCATCAAAACTCATGCTTTAAATATGACTTGAGAAGCTTGCAATTACATTCTCCCCCTTTTTGATGATGACAACCAAGTCTTGAAAATGATTTCTTGAAATGTTCATGTTGTTTTGTGTAGCAAACATGTTGAGCAAATGCAAGGCTCCCCCTAAATTGTATGCTCCCTCTAAGTCCATGATTCTTTGAATTTTGGAGAGAGTTTGATATTTATTTTGGCCTGCAATTTCTTGAAACAAAACAACATACATGCATACTCTTCTCCCCCTTTGTTAACATCAAAAAGGATGGGGAAAAAGAGTGAAATAAATACATATAAAAATTAAGACGTGTATAAAACACAACCATACATTTTAAAGTAAGAACAAAACACATTGTATGATTTCAAACATACTAAAATACGAACAACGAATTGTACGATTATATAACAATAAAACAAAAGTTGTCTAAACATCACGAAGCATAAAAATAGAACATTGTCTAAACGTTACAAAGAAAAATACATTAAAAAGAAATGACATAAAAAAATTTTGTCTTTTAATCATCATCTTCTTTCAAAATGCCAAGATCTTTGCCAAGCTTTTTGTTCTTTATGGACCAAAGAGATCAATGTGTAACAATTGTAGTGGTCTTGAAGTAGACACCACATTCTTATATTTGAAAGTTGTTTTGGTCTGTTTGCCCTTTTGGCATGCATTACATAATTTGTCCTTGATGAACTTCATCTTTGGTAGACCAATCACTAAGTCATGCTTAACCAATTTGTTCAAGTGCTCCATGTGAATGTGAGCGATCCTCTTGTGCCATAACCAAGCGTCATTGTTGTTTACCATAAGACATTTTACCTTCAGAGACAAATCATCTAAAGTAATCATAAAAATATTGTTAGTTCTTATACCTTTGAGTTTTACCTCATTGGTTGCCTCATCCGTAATGAGACATTCATCTTTGTTGAATTTGATCTTGAACCCTCTATTGCAAAGTTGACTTATGCTAAGAAGATTGTGCTTTAATCCTTCAACATAGAGAACATCCTCAATTTGAATGGATGGAGGTGTGCCAACTATTCCAACACCAAGAATCTTTCCTTTGGTGTTGTCTCCATAGGGGACATACCCTTTGGCTTTATGTACTAGATATGAAAATTGGTGTACTTCTCCTGTCATATGCTTTGAACATCCACTATCAAGATACCAAACATTTGATGTGGATTTCAAGCATACCTACACAAACAAATTATTCTTTGTTAGGTACCCAAGTTGCCTTGGGTCCTTCATAGTTAGTTCCCTTTTTCACCCACACATAATTCCCACTTGCTATACTAAAGTTTCTAACATAGCAAGCATTAGGTGTATGGCCTTTAATACCACAATAAAAACAAGTAGGTTCAAAGTTACTTCTATATCTAGAAGGATAAGATTTCTTCTTAGGAAATGTTTTCTTTTTCGATACATTTGCCTTTTTCTTTTGATGATTATGAACAACTTGCTTCTTTTCAACTTTCTTGGGATTGGAACTATTACTAGCCTTTACAAAAACAGTGGGATTGTTACTTAGTTTCTTAGAATTCACATAACCAAGACCCCTTTTATCATTAGGATAACGTTGTTGGCTTAGTAATCCTTCCAATCCTATTTGTCCTTTTTCATATCATTCAATGACTCTTTTCAATTGAACAATTTGAAAGACATTTGATTCACACTTGGAGCATGCAAAGTCTTCTTTTTCTTTAATAAAATTCTGTTTTTGAAGTTCAAAATCTTTAGTCATGGTGTCAATTTTTTCTAAACAACTTAGAAGTTCTTTTTCTTGATTTGACACCTTTTTGTATAAACTTTTGCATTCTCTCAAGAGTTCATCAATAGCATCTTGAACATCATCATCAAAAAGATTAAATTCATTACTAACCTCTTCTTCATTGTCGGAGTGATGTGAAGCCATTAATGCTAGATTTGCACATTCCTCGCTTTCCGAATCGGATGAAGAACTTATCTCATTATCTTCTCATGCAACATAAGCCTTTTTGTTCTTGAACTCCTTTTTGCCTTTGAATCCATTTTTCTTGGAGAGTTTTGAACAATCCGGCTTTATGTGACCTTGCTTTCCACATTCATAACATGTGACATCTTGTGTTGATGTGGAGGCTTCTTTATCTTTATGATTATAAAATTTCTTCCTCTTGACAAAGTTAGCATTATGAAGATTATTCTTATGACCAAAATATTTTCCTAACCTTTTTACAAGAAGCAAGAAGTTTTTATCTTCCTCCGATGCATCTTTATCTTGACTTTCCTTTGAATCAACTTTCAAGGCAATGCCTTTGGATTTCTTCTCTAAATTTTCATGTTTTTCAAGTCTACCGAGTTCCATTTCATATTCTTGAAGTTTGCCAAATAATGTAGCGGAAGTCATTGCGGAGAGACTCTTCTTTTCCGAGATTGCCGTTACCTTTGGTTGCCATTCCCTAGTCAATGATCTAAGGATTTTCAAGTTGAGTTCATCATTTGTCAAGGTTTTACCAAGAGCATTTAAGTGATTTGTCAAATGCACAAATCTCTTTTGTAAGTCAAGAATGGATTCTCCGGGCTGCATTCGAAATAGTTCATATTATTGACTCAAGGTATTTAGCCTTGATCTTTTTACTTCAGTCGTTCCTTCATGAGTTTGAACCAGGGTATCCCATATTTCTTTTGTTGTCTTGCAGTTTGAGACACGGAAAAATTCGTCCATACTGAGTGCACCTTGAAGAAGGTTTATTGCTTTTTTGTCATATAGAACTTTCTTTATATCATCGTCGTCCCATGCAGTTTTGGGCTTTACGGAACCAATGCCATTGATAACTGATATCGGGATAAATGGACCATTTTCAACAGCATCCCATACTTCCTCTCCTTGTGCTTCTAAATGCGCCTTCATGCGTATTTTCCAGAAGTCAAAATATTCACCACAAAATAGAGGAGGCTTGTTGTTACTACCACCATCTCTGAAAACGGGTTGATGATTTGCGGAAGCCATTCTGGATCTTTAGGAACAAGTTACCTATAACTTGCTCTGATGCCAATTGTAAGTCTCAGAGTGCCTAAGAGGGGGGGGGTGAATTAGGTCTTATAAAATTTATTCGGTTTTATGAGAATGCTTGGTAGTAATTTTTGGTTAAGTGTTTGAAGGTTTTGTTTATATCTTTATCTTTTTCTGATTATGGTGATGAAAGCGATAAATGCGGAAAAGTAAAGAACACGGTGATATATCCTGGTTCCCCTCACAATCCGAGAGTACTCCAGTCCCCTTTCCAACACGAAAGAGATTTCACTATAGTTAGAATGATTGTACAGCCTATGCTTACTATCTAACCTATAGGGTGATCAAAGGTTCTTAACACCTTTAAGACCAAACAAACACTAATGTGAATGAAGAACAATCCTCTTCAAATCACAACACTTACTTCCAACAATCCTGGATAGTAAGGGAAAATCTTTAAGTAATACAATGATTAATTTTGAAGTATATGGAGAGCTTTATCAATCTTCAATTGATCTTCTTCTTCAAGATAAAAACAATTCTCAACAATGTATATAAATGTTCACAATGTATGAATGAAACTTGTAATGATAATGAAAGTGTATATGGCAAGTTTCACAAAATTATGAACACATGAAAGTTTAAATTCAAATGAGAGTGAATGAGAAAATTGTTAATGAAGAAGTATATTTGTTAATTTGAAAATTGAATTATTGAACATTGTTTGAAAATAAGAAATTGTGCATTTTATAAAGTTGTAAGAACCTCTTCATTCATGCCAATTCATATGAAAAGTTGCAATGCATTCATGAAAAGATACCACTTGAAAAATGTTCAAAAAACAAAGTAAAAGCTGCATTGGTTCGCTAGGAACCGGTTCCGACACTGACAGAACCCGGTTCTTAGTGAACGTTATAAGTTGAAATTAAAATTTTTCACGCAGGAACCGGTTCCCCTATTGGTACAACCCGGTTCCTGGTACAAAATCCAGGGACATGTTTTTTGAGAAATGCTGGAACCTGGTTCCCTGTTAGGGAGGAACCGGTTCCTAAAGGTTTATTTTCAAAAATACATTTTGAAAGATATTTCAAACAAAGTTTTTCTTGATGTTAAAGTTATGGAATATGTATATGTTGATGAATGCATATTGTGAACATCTATATTCAAGATTTAAAGAATTATTTATACCATTTTGATATTTGATGATTTCTTCAATAATTCTTCAATAATCTTCAAGACTTTTATTTGATGTTGATAAGCTTTTTGCACATCCTTTGAAAGTTGATGTCCATGTTGTCTTCATCAAAACTCATGCTTTAAATATGACTTGAGAAGCTTGCAATTACAGGTACAACAGTGGTCCTCCAGGGAGAAGGCGTTAGATCTGAAGCCTTGATGGATTGAATGATCAGATCTGGATAGCACATGGTGGATCCTGGAGCGCGAGGTGTACCTAATCCTTCATTGAAAAATAATATGAAGCAAATAAGGAACCTGGGGATCGAACCCAGGTCCTTATACATTCCTCCTTTGCAAGCTTGCCAACTGAGCTGGCTGTTTTAGTTGTACATAAAATCATAAAAAAATATTATATAATGAAAACAAAATGTTAAACTTTAAAATGCGTGAAATTCAAACTGGAAAGTCAGGGAGTGCCACGTATCCATCTTCTTCCTCCCATCGTCGCTGTAAGTTTTGTAACTTTTACCTACAGACATTAAGTGTAGGTATAGCCCATGTGCATTTCAAAAATCTTGTACGCGCATGATAAATGAAAACCGATGGTACCAATTAACTCGTTTCAACCCCACGAGCATCATGGTACCATTATTAATGCCCAATTTTTCCTGTTTAAGAAACCCCGAAAAACAAAGAATAAACCCTAACCATGGCAGTTTTACGTACAGTCAATAAAAATGCAATTGAATATAGTCATTAGCTTGCAAACATCTCAAAGATTATAAATATGCCAATCAATCATGCTAAATATGCCAGAATCAATGTATTCGAATTCAAGAAAATAGGCAAACCGTATGAACGTTACAGGGTGATTCTGAGCGTCCCAGGCCTTGCAAACGATCTTGTTGGCTTCAGGGATGATCCAAGAGTCTGAATTGATCCTTTGAAACCTTTGAAACGGCCTGTGGAGCACGATTCGATCAGCACTTTTTCCTTGGAAATTTTGAATTTCTTTCTCTGCCTTTGAACGCCTCCAGCCCCTCCTTTTGATCTGCCCTTGTTCCTTATGTATAATAGAGTGCATTAGGGTTAATATTTGCATCCAATCTTTGCCATTTATGAAGATTAATCATTGATTAATCCTTGCACCAAATCTTTCCAAAACAAGCATTTTCAGTCTTTTTTTTCCATATGAAGCCTTGAACGATTTGATTTTGTCTCCAGCTGTATAATGAATCTAATCATGCACAAAATCTCAAGGTCTTATTGATTTTTGATATTTTCATTATTTTATATTGATTTTATTTGATTTAAATGAAATAAAATCAAAATAAATAACAAAAATAAAAGAATGACAAGTGGAAAGGCTCATGGGTCTTGGATCACATTACAAGCTCAGTGCAAGCATAAAAAGTTGGGCCCATTTAGCAAAAAAATGCAATTTTGGACACTTTTGACTTTTGGCAATTTTGCAAAAAGGGTCAACTTGGCCAATGTATAACTCTCTCAATTTTGACCCTAGAGATGTGTTCTTGGAATTTTTAGAAAGCTTAGGATGTCCTATAAGCAACCCTTTTTGTCTCATCTCAATTGGGTCTTCCATGTTCATGTATCAAGCTTTGACCCAAAAGGTGTTTTTGTTAACTTTTGAAAATGACCTATAATGTCCAAATTCATATCTTCTTGTGAGTGCATATTTTGAATTTGGGAGATGAAGATTAATTGTAGGGAATTACATCCTCTTCAAAATTATCTTTGGATGGGTCATTTTTGATAAAGCATGAGAAAGTTATGCTTGGTCAAAGTTGAGTTGACTTTTCCTGCAAAACCCTAATTTAGCAACTTTGGGGTTTTGATGAATTGTGAGAAATCCTTGAGGAATCATGATCAACCCTTGATAAAATGATGAATAATACTTCAAAATGAGGATGTTGACCAAAATCTTGAAGTTTGACTGTATATGGGCCACAATTGACTTTTGACCTAGCACAGTCGACTTCTAGGCATTTGAGCAAATTGACTGAGCAAACTTCCTCTGCAAGGCTTGAAAATTGACACGGATGATCTTGAGAACATATTAGGAAAATGGTGAGCATTTGGGATCCTTTGGGCTCAAGCATCTTGATGTAACATGAAACCCTAATTTGGAGTAGACTGTCTTAGGAGAGAGTTTGTCTGGTCAACTCTTGGACTTTCTTGAGCAATTTGAGGACCTCACTTGACATGTATTGAGAAACATGGGAGGGAAAATTTTTGGGTACAACAGCTGCCCTGTTCAATCTTCTTAAACCTGAGGATGTATATTGGCTCGTCTGCCTTTCGTGATCTGAAGGTGGAAGATGATTGAACACTAGAGTGCCCAAAAATTTGCACCCGTATGAAGTGATACTTGTCTTGCAATATCGGAAATGGGATTACAGATGCCATTTGGAAGTCAATGACGGAAGATGGGCTTAAAGATGCCATCCGAAGAAGTGTCGATCGCATAAGAGATTCCTTTGCGAGAACCCGTATACCTGTTGGTGAGGAGGATTCCGCTGGGGAATGTTGGTCCTTGTCTTAGGAGAGAAGTAGAGTTTTAGGATATTCAGTTGTCTGTTACTCTACTGGGGGAGGATTCCGGTTTGGGAAGCAGAAGTGAATTGCGTATTTGGTCGAGGTATATGTTGCACCGTGACTTCCTGGGGGAATGTGAAATCAATTGTTTTTGATCGGGTCCCGGTCTTACAGTGTTGTGGACTGCTATCTGGGGATAAGAGAGGCAGAACCTGGGTAATAAGGTTATGAGAAGGAACCTGGATAGTAGGGTTACTTCGATATGAAAGCCTGGATAGTAGGGCTGTGAGAAGGAACCTGGATAGTAGGGTTACTTCGAGATGAAAGCTTGGATAGTAGGGCTGTGAAAAGGAACCTAGATAGTAGGGTTACTTCGAGAAAAGCCTGGGTAGTAGGGCTGTGAGAAGGAACCTGGGTAGTAGGGTTACTTCGATATGAAATCCTGGATAGTAGGGATGTGAGAAGGAACCTGGGTAGTAGGGTTACTTCGAGATGACAGCCTGGGTAGTAGGGCTGTGAGAAGGAACCTGGATAGTAGGGTTACTTCGAGATGAAAGCCTGGGTAGTAGGGCTGCGAGAAAGAACCTGGATAGTAGGGTTACTTCGAGATGAAAGCCTGGGTAGTAAGGCTGCTTTTGTTGCACCGATGATTACTCTGTTTAGCTTCGAGTGTCGATCATGGGCTTGCTGGAAATTGTTGATAATAATGTCTTTCCTGAAATAAATACAGGGTTAGTTATATGTGATGCATGAGATGCATTGTGTGTTGATGTTCTCAAAATAAATGAGACCATGTTATATGCGGTGTATGCATATGTCATGATGTATGAACATGAAATGCTGACGTGATAATCGGAATCGGGAAAATAAATCCCTGATTGCCATGAAAAACATAGTTCATCCACCTCTGTTGGGGATGGTGAACAAAAATGACCGTGCTGGGGATTTGCCCCTTGGCTGGCGAATATTCTGCCGGAAGAGACCCGGCCCGAGGATAACTCTGCGGGGAATAACTCTGTCGGAGAGGAGATACTTTGTCGATGGATCATGCTGATTTGGGGAAATAAGCTCAACTGGAGATGAATTTCCGTTGCTGGTGATAATGAATTCTGTTGGAGATTGAATTTCTGTTTGTAAGAGGAATAAACTCTGCTTGGGGAAAACATTTACTGACTCACTCGCAAATGTGGACCTTAGCTGGTGAGAGTTGTGCCCTGTTGGGAAAGTTAACACCACTGTCTCTGGATACTTCTTACCCTGTGGGGAGTGTATGTACCACTTCTCCTATTCTCCCACTGTTTCTGTCCCTGTACCTGATGGGCAGAGTAACTGTAGGGTTTGGGCACTTCTTGTTTTCCTTGTTCCTGGAATTACAGTAATTGTCTTTTGTTTTTTCATGTAAATATTTATGAGCAACAATTATTTTTAAATGCATATATAAAAAAATGAATCATTAGACGTTCTTGCAAAACAAAACACAAAAAGAAAAAACAAGTTTGAAATTTCTTGTGAAAATGAATTGTATTGATTTTTGAAGTTGGCATGTAATAGGCGTTTTGTACAAGAGGCTGGCGTCCTAGTAAGGGAACGCCGCCGAAAGATAGAAATTACAATTTGTGAAAAAAGAAAGAAAAACAGCTATGTGAAACAATCCCATTGGGTTCCAACTCTGTTATTGCCTTTATATCTTCAAGCATCTCATCACTTTGCTACTTGGTCGAAGGTAGATCAGATTGATTGGCGCCGTCCGAGCTTGATAGTCGATACCGAAGTCTGGTTGCAAAATGATCCAATGAGACATAGTGTTACGCTTCAATCCCTAATTTTTTCCTGGACCTCCCTTTCGGGTTTTCAGTCCACCGGGATACCCTTTTTTCCCAAGCTGCCTTTTCAGGTTTTCGACTTACCGGGTGTACAGTTTTTTCATTTTCATCCCTTACTTTTGCCTGAACCCTTTTGGTTTGTCGGGAAGCCCTTATTTTTGCCTAGGCCAGTCGACCTAGCGGGTCTTTGATTATGCGTAGTATCTTTTCACTATGTCTGCATTGACGGGGTGAGGAAGGTCGTCACCGTCCATGGTGGTTAGAATCATAGCTCCTCCCGAGAAAATGTTCTTAACCACAAATGGCCCTTCGTATGTAGGGGTCCATTTGCCCTTGGGATCACCTTGCGGTAGTATGATGCGTTTGATCACTAGATCCCCAACTTGATATTCTTGACGTCTGACTTTCTTGTTAAAAGCCTTGATCATTCGCTTTTGATATGTCTGACCATGACAGATAGTAGTAAGTCTCTTTTCATCGATTAAATTCAGCTGATCAAGTCGGGTCTGGATCTAGTCGTCTTCGCTCAAACCCGCATCCTTCATAATCCTGAGAGAAGGTATCTGGACTTCGATGGGTAGGACTGCTTCCATGCCATATACCAGAGAGTAGGGTGTTGCCCCTGTCGACGTCCTTGCCGAGGTACGGTACCCATGAAGAGCGAATGGTAACATCTCATGCCAGTCTTTATAGCTCACTGTCATCTTCTACACAATCTTCTTGATGTTCTTGTTAGCTGCTTCAACAGCCCCATTTATCTTTGATAGGTAGGGTGAAGAGTTATGATGATGTATCTTAAACTGTTTGCAGAGCTCGGTGATCATTGTTTTGTTGATATTCGTACCATTGTCAGTAATAATTCTCTCTGGTACACCATATCGATATATCAGATTGTGTCGGATAAATAGCGCCACGACGTTCTTGGTTACTGTAGCAAAGGAAGTTGCCTCGACCCACTTCGTAAAATAATCAATAGCCACCAGAATAAAATGATGCCCGTTAGACGCAGTAGGTATGATCTCACATATCATATCGATGCCCCACATTACGAAAGGCCAAGGAGCTGTCAAAACATTCAGAGGAACTGGAGATACATGCACCTTATCAGCATAGACTTGGCACTTATGATAGGTCCGAGAGTGCTGATAACAATCGGCTTCCATAGTGGACCAATAACATCCTGTCAGTAGGATTTTCTTTTCCATGGTATGTCCACTGGAATGAGTTCCGAAGGTACCTTCATGTAACTCTGCCATGATCCTTTCTGCCTCGCTCTTGTCCACACATCGCAGTAATGTTGAATCATGGTTATGCTTATAAAGGATACCATTACTGATGAAAAAAATTCACAGCGAATCTTCTCAGAAACTTCTTATCATTAACAGATGCCCCCTCGAGGTATTCTTGAGCCTCAAGATACCTCTTTACCTCGTGAAACCAGGGTTTATCTGCTACCTCTTCAGTATCAATGTCACAGCAATGTGCGGGTTCGTCCAACCTCTCGATGGTAATCTGGGGAGCTTTATTGTCCCACCTGACTTTGAACATAGAAGACATGGTAGCTAGCGCATCCGCTAACTGATTCTCATCTCTCAGGAAGTATTCAAAGGTTATCTCCTCAAAATGTGGGAGCAACGTCAGTACATACTCTTTGTAAGGAATAAGATTCGGGTGCTTCGTATCCCACTCGCCTTTGATCTGACTGATCACCAGAGCGGAATCTCCGAATACACTCAAGAACTTAATCCTCAGGTCAATAACAGCTCGGAGACCCAGGATACATGCTTCATACTCCGCCATATTGTTGGTGCAGTTAAAGCATAATCGGGAGGTGAATGGAGTATGACAGCCCTCAGGAGATATAATTACAGCGCCAATTCCATTACCTAATGTGTTCGAGGCTCCATCAAAATACATAGACCATCAGGATCCTTCCTCAGGTCCTTCATCCGGTCCAGGTTCCTCACAGTCGGTTGTAATACCCCAAATTTGTCCTACCCTTTTACTTCCTATCTGGCTTACGCATTTTTGCATTTTTCTCACATATATAATTTCCATTAGGTCATCTAACACATCATGCATCATTAATCAATAAATTGGCATAAGATCATGGATTTTGAGGAATAAGGGTTGGTGTATGGCTTTAAGGCTCTCATCTTCGCACAAGCTTGTTTCGGTTTATTTCTCCATTAATAATTTGTTTGAAGCTAGGGTTTTATTTTTTGAACTTCTTTATCATTAAACTACAGGGGTATTCTTTCTTATCGATATCAAGTTGCGATCTTTCTTCAAGGATTAAGAATTAGGACTTTTCGTCCATTATGCTTCAACTGGGGGTCATTAGATTAAGGCTCGATCTTGTGGTTATCTTGAGCCTTTATTTCTCTAACACTGTGGACTTCTTTTAGTGATACAATTTTTGGTTCTCATCAAATACTTGCCGTTTCAATTGTGAGTCATCCCAAGGCTATCTCGAAAGGCTGCAAGCTTGAGCAGTGAGGAACATCGTCTTATACTTATCACCTCCACATGAATGATGATTTATTTCCATAATCATATAGACTTCAAGAGGGGTTCCATGTGTATTTGTTCTTCAATAAATTTCAAAGGGGTTCTATAATTACTTAAAGTGCAAATGGTTGAATATTTTGATATATCCATGCCCATTAAGATCTTGTTCAAGGATGCTTCAATATGTCATACAAAAAGGTTATCATATAAGAAAATCGTATCTTTTACGAGTTAGTATTTCAAATGGTCTTTTCTTCATCATATAAAGTTTAGCTATTCCTTGTATGTTCACGAGCTCTAGGCAAGAGAAGAAGATTCGATGGGATACTATTTGCAAATTGGAAGTTTGTACACTTTATGATGCAAAGCTTTTCGTCGGGTCTATTCGCTTACTTGTGATATAATATGCTTTGGGGGACTTCATTTCAGAATACATCAAGATCAAAATCTAAAGCTTCTTCAATTATAGTTTTGAAGTGAGGATTAAGAAAGATGCGAGGCCCGTTCATTCATTTGAAGATGTTTAGGCATGCTTTCGTTCAAAAGTAAAGAAACTCGGCACTACAAGATTGTTGTTGGCAAAGGCTCTTATCAAATTCATATCACAACCATGGAGTTATATGTAACATAAAATTAAAAGATCTTGGAGATACAAAAGGCAATTTGGAAGAAAAGACTACTTGGAATATTTGGGCTTCATCATTTAAATTCAAGGGTTCACATTCATTCAATGATATGATCTTTACAAGTTCTAAAGCATTACTCATGATTTGTCAAAGGGTTATCCAAATTCATTCTCGTTCATTCGAGGTCATAACCATGCAATTTACAAGCGATGTCATTAGAACATTACAAGAGAAGATTTCAAAAGGCCGTTTACATCCAAGATTACTAAATCAAAAACAAGAATTTAGATTAAATATTCAAGTGGTCTAAGGCTAAAGAATTCTAAATCGAGGTCTCCATCATTTCATTTCTAAACTTATTTATCTTCAAGCCACTATCTTCCAAGATTGCCCCATTCCAACCTGGTTATGTCCAAGCCTCAGTCCATGTTTCATACCAAAAGAAAACCTGCATAAACAACCATTTTCCAAGCCAGTTCAGTACCAATGTATAATCAAGTTAATTCAATTTGAAGTACAAAAATCAGCAATTACACCAAGTGTTATGTACTTAAATCAAACCAATTTATCAAAATCATAACACATACACTACACTTCCCATTCCCTAACCTTCTCAAACTCTCAACCATTTTTACAAAAAGAGACAGTTATTAGAATTCCCAACGAACCAAAACGGAATTTTCTAATTGTAACTAACATTCACCATAACCTGTAACAGATCTCCAAACCTCTCCTTAACCATAACAAACTAACAGTAACTTCTAACATTCCATAACTAACTATAACTAACAGCTAACAAACTTCCTAACCAGATTCATAACTAACTTAACAAACCTGTAACCAACTGCATAACAGAATTTTTGATAACCACCTCCTAACTAACAAATAACCAGCTTCTAACAGAATGTCACAACAAACCTTTAACCAAACTTCCAGCATAAGAGAACAGATATAAGAAAGGAGAAGAGAGGGGACTCATGGGGAGTTTTTTTTCAGTAACAAACCACATCTCAGATCTAGAGGGGGGAATTCACCAAAAAAGTCAGAGGAAAATCAAATACAAGAACTCACCATAAATTTCTCCCCTCTCTCTTTGCTTCATCTTTTCTTTTTTCTGCGAGAACTGTACCTTCATCTTATCTGAACCGCTTCAACAATTCCATCACACTCTTCTTCAATCTTCATCAACCTTTTAATTTCTATGATCTTCATCTGTTCATCTTCAACAATAACTGCGACTTCCAATCATCAATCATCATATACATTATCACATTACATCGCTTCATCATTCTCTGCATCAACACGTAGCAATCAATAACAATTCATCATCATCTCTAATCATCAACAAAATGCATCAACGATTTCTCAGCGTCAAATGCCGTAGTATTCAGAAGTGTGGAAAATCGAAAGGAGAAGAAATTATATAGAAGAAATAAAAGGTATTCAGATCATACCTGAGTACGCAAGATTCACTGATTTCTCTCCTTCTTCGCCGTCTTCAAAAAGTCACCGGAGCTACGCCGGTAGGTAAACGATTCCTCACCTTTTTCCCCATTCTATATTGCAATATAAAATTTGCGTTGGAATTCAGATCTGGTTAGATTCGGCAGCTTTTTTTTGAATGAGCGTGAATATATGAAACACAAGTTGAATCGGAACTTGAAGCGGAGAAAGGAAGGTGATTGTGTCATGTCGCCGCATAGAGGAAGGTTCGAGAAGTGAGTTTGAGACGGAGCTGTGTGTGGCGGTGGCGGATCGGAAGAGATGTGAGGCTATGGCGGAGTGAGATGACGGCAACGGAAGAACGAAGCTGAGATCTTGGCATAGCGGTGAATTGAAGCGAAACAGGGAATTCAAACGGAAATAACTCCGTGTGTTGGTGGCTGAAGAGCGACGACGTCGCCTTGGCTGATGCCGATCGGAGAGCAAACGGAGAAGGGAGCCGCCGCTGCTGAGCCGCAAGAGAAGAAGAAGGGCGAAGCACAGATTTTTCTAACCCTATTCCCATTTCAATTTCTATTTTCTTATTTTCGTTTTTATCTTTTCTAATAATTATGAATTTAAATTGTTAATTGAAAATATGCTGGAAAATGAGGAATTAATTAGACCGGGCCTCACTTCTTTGTTTTAGTCCCGTGCTGTTGTTTTTTAAGCCTGAAGAAATTGGACAAAAAAAAATCCTTTTGGGCTCAATCTGGATGGGCCTTGCGCCCAGGCTGCACTACTGCCCCAGGATTCAATTTCACCCCCTAGCTCTCTTACTCTCTTTTATTTTTTAAATACCTTCTTTCATGTTTTGTTCTCTTAACAAGAATACATAACAAAAATGTTTAAAAATATTAGAAGGCACTCTAGGAATTAATTAAAAATATATTTCTTCTTTTCGCCAATTTTTAGTCAATTTTATTCGTTAGTTTTGTTCATTTTTATATCACGCATTTTGTTTGCGATCTTCGGTAAGGATCGTATGCAATACTTTAAATACTCGTTGCTTAGTTTTACTTGTTTGTATAGCCTTCCATGATCCCTTAGGTGACTTTGGTTCAAATTTAATCTTTGATTTAATTAAACTAAAATTAAACATTAGGCTCCTAAATCCAAACATGCTAGCATTAGGTAGAATTCCCTCATTCATCCTTGACTTTAGGTCTAACAATGCACGATAACATTAGGTTTAGAAATAGGCTAATCCCCTTTAACTTTTCTTTCTCCTTTCGCATACGCATTTAAAACAAAAACTTCTTTTTCTTTTCAAAAAAATTTTCAAAACACTTAAAAAACTACTGATGAGAATCATGCTTTTGCTTAGTACGAGAAATGATAAGCAGGTCTCTTCTCGATCTTATTGTTCTTCATCTCAAGCATAGGTGTGGTTCAATTCTCAAAGACTCCTTTCATGACTAAGTAGAAAAATGGCTAATATCTCTCTCTTGAGGTCAATCAATCATCATCTACAACGAAAATACAAAACAAATTCAAACCATTTTGTGCGCTCGAGCACCATTCTTAAAAACCCTTTTCAGGTAAGGACACGATTAATTTACTTCTGTGCCAACGCATAAGTCTCCAGAGGTCGAGCTGCGGCAGAAGGCGGAATTAACTTCGTCCACACAAAAACATCTGCAACAAAATACAAACCAAATTCAAACCATTTTGTGCGCTCAAGCACTTTTCAGAAAAACCCTTTTCAGGTAAGGACACGATTAATTTACTTTTGTGCCAACGCATAAGTCTCTAAAGGTCGAGCTGCAGCAGAAGGCGGAATTAACTTCGTCCACAAAAAACTTAAACAAACAAAAACATATGAGCCAAACTACGGTAGCTCTGATTCCTCAAAAGGGATACGTAGGCATTGGGGTAGGGCCCAGGCGAGCACAATTTTATTTTCCCTACATTCTTTTCTCCTTTACTTTGCATGCATCCCTTCAGTAGTATAGTAGACAGTAAGCATAGATTGAACACACCCATAAGATAGATAACAAGAGTGGATACCGTAGAGTACTACGGGCGTGTGGGGTGCTAATACCTTCCCCTCGTGTAACAGACTCCCTTACCCGATCTCTCGGTCGCAAGACCGTGACTTCTTCCTTCTCAGGTTTTCTCGATGTTTACCTTTCCCTACGTGTGGGATAAAAGACGTTCGATGGCGACTTCATTATTTTGATGATTTTCAGCCAGTTGTTTCATCGGTCACCAACATGATATTCTCATCCGGGAACTCGAAATTCATGGATTGGTAGTCATCCATGGCCTTATGCGCTAAATGATCCGCCAATACACTCCCCTTGATTGCTTTTTGGGTGGTGTATTGCATGTCGTACTCGGTTAGGATCATCTTCCATCTTGTTATTCTTCTGGACAGGGTAGACTTTTCGAAGATATACTTGATTGGATCCATTTTTGATATCAACAAGGTAGTGTGAGTCAGCATATATTGTCTCAGCTGGAGAGCAGCCCATGCCAAAGCGCAAAAAGTTTTCTCGAGCAATGAGTATCGGGTCTCACAGTCGGTAAACTTTTTTCTAAGGTAGTAAATAGCATGCTCTTTTCGGCCAGACTCGTCATGCTGCCCCAACACGTACACCATTGAATTGTCCATCACTGTCAAGTATAAGATCAAAGGTCTTCCTTTAACTAGAGGTATCAGAATTGGTGGCTCTTGAAGGTATTCCTTGATTCTTTCAAAAGCGGTATGACATTCATCATTCCATTTTACCACTTGATCTTTCTTCAGCAGCTTGAAGATTGTCTCACAAGTAGCAGTCAGGTGTGAAATGAATCTGGCAATGTAATTCAGACATCCCAAGAAGCCTCTAACTTCTTTTTCTGTGTGGGGTACTGTGATCGGTGGATCTGGAACTGACTGTTTAACGCTGGTTCGCGAAATGTCGCGGAAGCAAGAGTCGGCACCGTCTTTTATTTTCTCCAAATGGAAAGGACAAAAGCACAGAAAAATTCCTTTATAGAGATTGCTCTCGGTTCGGGAGGTAGGTTATAGAAAGGGAAGGTGTTAGCACCCTTTCTATCCATGGTTATCCATGGGCTCTTAGATACTTGCTCATTTGTGTTTTCAGAAATGGTTTGTTTGCTTTTCAACTGTGGGTTTTAAAAAGTTTCTTTGAAAATTTCAGTTCGACTCTTGTATCAGTCCTCAAGAGTGTTTGAAAAGTTGCTTTCGAAAGCTTTTTGAAAATGTGCCGGTGTGAAAAGTATTTTTGAATTTGTTTTGTTTTGAATTAGAGCAAGTATCCACGAGTCGTCTACCTACCCTAAGGAATTCGTCTGTGTAAATGTCCTTTAAAGTAGTGCCATCCCACCATTGAGAGGTAGGTAGCACCACCGTTGGAGGTGTTCGGGTCAATTCGAGGTTCGGGACATGGTGATCACCGGAGCAATAGGAAGACACCTTAGAAGCTACCCTCATGCCAGGTTCCCGGATCATGAGGACTTACTAAGACATCCTCTACTCGACGATCACCTTTCGAGGCAAGGCAACAGTGAGGCGTACCCTAGGGGTGGTGTGTGATTTGTGTGTCGTGTTCAGATATTTTTGTCTTGTCATGTCATGGGTGATCTATGCGTTTATTTTTATTTGGTCATTCATTCTTGCATGCATTTATTTAGCAGTTAAAAAAGTGCGGAAAGATAAAATTCCTAAACTATTACAAAGGCGCGGGTCCACATCGCCAAAATTTAATCCAGGACCCGATTTGACTGAAAATAAAGAAATAAAGTAAAGGAATTTAAAGTGCAAGAAATTGAAAGGTTACATGGCCTTGGGAGAGGTACACAAATATTATACGAAAGAAGAAATAAATATGCGAATTGAATTAAATCGAAACGAGGGCGTTGGACCCTTTTTGCAAAATTAAACTAATGAGGAATTAATTAATTAAAAAGAAAGAAAGAACTTGTTTTTTGATATTTTTTAGTATTTTAGGATTTACATGAAAAAAGAGAATTAATTAAAATTAAAATAAGATGCAAACCCTAATTCTAATGGCTTTTAATTTATTAAAAATATTGAAGTTTTTTAACCTAAAATTAATCCTAATTTTTATATGCAAATTTGATTATAAAATAAATAAAATATTATTTTAATTATTATGAAAGAAAAAAAAATAAAAAGGATGAAATATTAATTAAACCTAATTCTATGTTTTTTAGATTTTATTATGAAAATATTAAATTAAACCCTAATTTAAAACTAATTTTATTTATATACAATTTATTTATGAAAATACTTAAAATAAAATATTTACTATATTTTTGCTCTTTTCTGATTTTTTATGTGTTTTATGTTTTTTTGTAAAAATAATTAATTAATTAAACAAAACAATAGTTAAAAGGAAAATAGAAAAAAATAATAAAAAAAAAGTAGAAGGAATTGCAAACCTAGGGGGTTCAGACCCCAAATAGGAGGTTTGGCCTTAGTAATTCAGGCCCAAATGAGCTTGGCCTTTTGTTGACCTTTCACGCTGGCATGTGGATTCATTGACCCAAGCTTATGATGCGCTTCAAATTGTGACCTTTGATTGGATCTCCAGGGGCACGTGGATGGCCAGATGTGACGGGTGTATGGTGTTCCTCCAGGCTGAAATTGCATAAGAATATCAAATGGAAAATAATATGAAGGGGGGTGAGGACCTGGGGCTCGAACCCAGGTCCTGAACGTTACCAATAGTAAGCCTTGCCAGTTAATCCACGCGCGTTTGTTGTACATCACATAATAAACAAACATTATAATATAAAACAATTCATTAATGCCTTCTGCGCGCGAATTTTTGAATACTCCAACCATTACTCCACACGTCATCATCTTCCTCGCATCTTTGTTTTTCCTGAAAACAGAACAAACATAGGCAACAGTTTTTACACCGTTCCTTTAGGCCATATTAGGGAAAATAGCGACTAGCCCCAGGGGCTCTATAAATTAGGCGCGAGGGTAGCCTTATAATCGTCTGAACGCCCTGATTTGAATGGTGGTGGTCTTGAACGCCAATTTTTTCTTATGTGAAAAACCCCAATCTAAGGTCCTGTAAACCCTAAAATTCAATAATGGTGAAATCACATATAGCATGTAATAATCCAATCCAGGCATATGGTTAGTTTCATAACAAGTTAATTAGTGTGAATGCATCAAGAAAACACAATGAAAATGCCTAAAATATGAAACACGATTATGCATTTTTCATGAAAAAGTTTGAATCCATGGTACCAATTCTGGGCGTTTTGATGAGTGTTTGTGACTGGAAAACGTTTAGTGAACCTTCAGCAAGCTAATGAAACAAAAATCGTGCCTTGAATCGCCCTAGAATATGGTTTTCAGAATTGAGTTTCTTGTAAAAAAATTCAAGTTTGATGATGGGTTTCTAGCGCAGCTCAATGGTCAATCTGATTAGGGTTGTGTTCTATGCTTATGTATGAATAGATTAGGTCAACAAATTTGATCAGAATCTCTTGTTTTCATGATTTTTGAGATTTGATTTCCAAGCATTATTTTTCAAATATTTTCCATGTGCTTTTGTACAAATCATGATCCAATCAATCCAAATCTTTCCATATTGGGATATGCACGAATTATTGAGTAGATTTCATGCAAAAAAAAGATTTGTTAGGTTAAGTTAAATATTTTTCATATATTTAATTGATTTAAATGAATTATTATAAATAAAAATTCAAATAAATAAATAAAAAATGAAGAAATACTTCCCTTTGGGCCAAGTGGTCGTGCACATGCTTGGAATGATGAATTGTGGAAGAAAAATGGGCCCATTAGCAATTTTAGGTCATTTGAATCAATGTTGACTTTTCAAAATACCCAAAAATTTCCCAACTTCTACAAGGCATAACTTGCTCAATTTTTAAGCTTTGCTCATGTTCTTGGACATTTTGGAAAGGTCTTTGAGTCCTCTAATCAATGCCTTTGGTCCCATGTCATTTTGATTTACCAATCTCAAGTTATGGCCTTTGACTTAAAGTCCCTTTTTGTTGACTTTTGAAAGTGACCTATAATGTTGAAATTGATAACTTTTTGTGAGAGCATTTCTTGGACTTGAAGTATGAAGATGAGTTGTAGGAAATGTCTTTCTCTTCAAAATGAGCTTTGGATGGAATTTTTCTGATAATCCATGTGAAAGTTATGCCCTGGTCAATTTACACTTGACTTTTTCAGCTATCCAAATAAGGAAACTTTTGCATCTTGATGATTTTTGAGCCAAACTTTGAGAATCATGATCAAGCATTGATCAAATGATGTTTGTGGCTTCAAAATGAGATGTTGACCAAAAATTTGAACTTTTGACTGTCAAATGACCATTTTGCCCCTACAGTTGACTGTAGTGCAATTTAGGGTTTTGACTGTGCAATTTTGTGCTGAATGTCTTGAAACTTGGTATGAGGATGCTTGACCATATTTGTAGGCATATGAGACTTGATTGGACCTTTGGAAACTTCATTTTCTTGATCAGAACAAAAACCCTAGTTTTGACTGCTTAGGAGGCTCTTGCACTGTGCAACCCTTGGGGAACTTTGAAGCTTGACTTGGCATTTTCTTGAAGAATATGGGAGGGAAAATTTTGGGGTACAACAATTGCCCCTGTTCAATCTTCTTAGACCTGAGGATGCAGATTGGCTGACGTTCCTTTCGTAATCCGAGGGTAGAAGATGATTGAACACTAGAGTGCCCAGAAATTTGCGCTCTCATAGTGGCAGTGTGATGGTGGAATGGGCTTATAGATGCCATTTAGAGATTGCTGGATAGGATGATGGGCTTATAGATGCCATCTGGATGTTGATCGCGTAAGAGATTCCTTAGCGAGAACCTGCATACCTGCAAAAGAAAAAAACGAGTACCTGACATGTTGCAGGAGCTGGTTTTCAGATGCTTGGTATAGATATATCCTGAATGGTTACAGGAGCTGAGTCTGGAGCTTCACAAGATGATGAATGAACCAGGGATGGTTACTACCTCAGCATGAACGGTGAGAGAACTTTGGGTGACTTTAACTTCAACAACGCTCGTTGAGAAAATCTTGGTGGGAATTACCATCTTCGTAGTATCGGGAAGAGAACCATAGGCAATTATAATCTCAACAGCAGACGTTTGAGAAAATCCTGGGCTGGAATTAGTAAGGTTGGTGAATTGTCTCTACTGACAGGTTATTTCCATGGACGGGTGGTCTTTAACGACGAGTGTCTATAACGACGAGTGTCTATAACGACGAGTGTCTATAACGACGAGTGTCTATAACGACGAGTGTCTATAACGACGAGTGTCTATCACGACGAGTGTCTATAACGACGAGTGTCTATAACGACGAGTGTCTATCACGACGAGTGTCTATAACGACGAGTGTCTATCACGACGAGTGTCTATAACGACGAGTGTCTATAACGACGAGTGTCTATCACAACGAGTGTCTATAACGACTAGTGTCTATAACGACGAGTGTCTATCACGACGAGTGTCTATAACGACGAGTGTCTATAACGACGAGTGTCTATAACGACGAGTGTCTATAACGACGAGTGTCTATAACGATGAGTGTCTATCACGACGAGTGTCTATAACGACGAGTGTCTATCACGAAGAGTGTCTATCACGACGAATGTATATCACGACGAGTGTCTATAACGACGAGTGTCTATCACGACGAGTGTCTATCACGACGAGTGTCTATCACGACGAGTGTCTATAACGACGAGTGTCTATCACGACGAGTGTCTATCACGACGAGTGTCTATAACGACGAGTGTCTATAACGACGAGTGTCTATTACGACGAGTGTCTATAACGACGAGTGTCTATCACGACGAGTGTCTATCACGACGAGTGTCTATAACGACGAGTGTCTATCACGACGAGTGTCTATAACGACGAGTGTCTATCACGACGAGTGTCTATCACGACGAGTGTCTATCACGACGAGTGTCTATCACGACGAGTGTCTATAACGACGAGCGTCTATCACGACGAGTGTCTATCACGATGAGTGTCTATCACGACGAGTGTCTATAACGACGAGTGTCTATCACGACGAGTGTTTATCACGACGAGTGTCTATTACGACGAGTGTCTATAACGACGAGTGTCTATCACGACGAGTGTCTATCACGACGAGTGTCTATCACGACGAGTGTCTATAACGACGAGTGTCTATCACGACGAGTGTCTATAACGACGAGTGTCTATCACGACGAGTGTCTATCACGACGAGTGTCTATAACGACGAGTGTCTATCACGACGAGTGTCTATCACGACGAGTGTCTATCACGACGAGTGTCTATAACGACGAGTGTCTATAACGACGAGTGGAAGTAATTTTAACTGGACTTGTCTTCTTTTGACTGGATTTGTCTATTTTGACTGAATTTGTCTACTTGACTGAATTTGTCTACTTTGACTGAATTTGTCTACTTTGACTGAATTTGTCTATTTTGACTGAATTTGTCTACTTTGATATAGTTGATCATTTAACTGTATCCTTCCTGAAAAGTAAAGGTCAGTCATATGCAGTGCACGATATGGGTCGAGCAACGACATAAATGAGATTTGTATGACATGATGCGTATATGCAGGTATCATGATGTATGAAAATGTGATGTTTATGAATGTATCTGCGTCTAGGAAAATAGATCCTTGACGGATGCCGGGAAGTCAAATCCTGGGCTGATGTTGAAGGATAGATTTTGCTTCCGCTGGGGATGATAGTTGCAAGAATACCGATAGGAGAAGATAACTCCGTGAGGGAATAGACTTGGCGAATGGAATAACTCTGCGGGGAGAAATGTACTCTAGCGACCATGCTGGGGAGCGATACTCTGTGGGGATAGAGATGCTTTGTTGGGTTGTTGATAATAGTTTGCTGGGGATATCTTTGCTGTATCGGAAGTGTTAATAGACTTTGCTGGGGGGTAAGAGAACTGTGTCGACGACGACCTTTCTATGGCTTTTGGCTGAGGATAACCCAATTATATCCTGTTAAGGAAATAACTCTTTGAATAAGGCCGGGAGACGCGTTCATGCTCTGCGAGGGTAAGCTTCCAGAATCTACTGGGGATAAGCTTACTGCTTGGGGAGATGGATTCCAACTTTCTTGGGGAAACGGGATTTGACTCTCCTGGGGAGGTATTGAACTGTGTTGGCTATGTTCTTCAACGGAACATACCTTGATACCTTGAAGGACAGAATAATCAGATTGCTTAGACCACCCATTATTGCCCCTGTTTCAGCGGGAGAGGAAGACCTATGAGGTGCTGATAGTTGTTGACGGACAAACCCTCTTCTGGTAGACAGGTGGCAAGATGATAGGACATAGTCGTACGCTTTTGATCCCTAACTTTTGCCTGGACCGCCCTTTCGGGTTTTCAGTCCACCGGGATACCCATTTTTGCCTAAGCCGCCTTTTCAGGTTTTCGACCTGCCGGGTGTACAGATTATTTTCATTTCACCCCTTATTTTTGCCCGAACCCTTTTGGTTCGCCGGGAAGCCCTTATTTTTTGCCTAAGTGTGTCAACCTAGCGGGTCTTTGATTTTGCGTAGTATTTTTTCCGACTATGTCCACGCTCTCAGGATGTAGGGAGGTGCCCCTGTCAGTAGTGTAGTGTTGCCGTACCACCAGAAGATGTTTGGTCATGCAAGATTTGTTGCTGGGAATTCATGTCCAATGCCCCAAGTGGCTTAGGCGGAGATTTGCCCCAGGCTGTTTGGCCTTTGAGAGATTCTCCGAATCTTGATTGGATTGCCCCAGATGATGGACCATGCTCATGTCTGCCCCTTGATTGGAGGTACTTCTGTTCATTAGGCATTCGTCGTGCGAACTTCTGCTGTTCAAACAAAAAGTCATATGCAAACAATGTTATATCAAAAATGCAAAGCTTATGTCTGTCTTGAAGATTTTGAAAATGCATTCTTTTCCATAAAACAAATGAATGTTTGTAAAACGTGATGTCAACTCCGTATTTACCGTAGGCCTTCAGGAGTCAGGATACCTTTCGTAACAGTATGCTTTCGAACTAACCCATGCTTCAGCTAGGACTTTTGAGGGTTATAACGTGGCCTGGTTCACGGTTTAAGAAACAAAGGATAAAGGCTCAAATTATTTGTACCCACCCGCTCTTCGTGATGTTCTCCAAACCTAAACTCAGTTGATCATACGTTAGACCTTGTTTGAGTCTTTGCTCTGATTTTCCGGTGATGATTCGGATGTTGATGATTTATTTTGAATAGGCAGTCATTCCTTTCTTGTTATTGTTGAGGGTTTATAAGACCTCTTTTTGATTTTGTTATCCCTGTTTTTTGCCTGAACTGTTTTCTTTTTTTGGAATTACAGTCAGCGGGATGCCTCAGTTTTGTAAGTCTCCTTCATGGGTTTTGACTTACTGGGTTTTTATTTTTGAGATATAATGATTGCCTATCCTTATGACTATTCGGAACCATCACTGTCTTTTTTTTGTTTTGTAAGGATTTCTTTGGTGCCATTCGTTATGCACCTGGATCAACTGAGAGACTACCCTGCCCCAGGTTATGATAAAGGGTTTCAATTTTTTCGAAAAGAAAAACTCCTACTTCTTTGGCTCAGAGGGGTTAACGAGGGATTATCTTCCTTATAACTCCAGTGTTTAGGGATTGAAACAATGCATGTACCTCATCAGCGGGGTCTGTTCAAAAGCATAATGTAGATTGTGGCATCGTTTTCGTCATCCTCCCTCAAGAGGCTTAGAATTATTAATCGAGAGCTGACATCAGAAAAAAATATGAAAATAATTTGCACATAGTGAATACGAAATAATTACTTCAAAACAGACATGTGTAGTGCATTAATGAAATAACAATGTTTGACATGAAACAAAATGTTTGAACAATTGAAAGAAGATTAAAAATTGAACATTCGAATGAACAAAAAATCCAATCCTAGCCATGTCTTGGCAAGGGAGAAATTGTCACATTGGGAGTCTCTGGAGAGTCAAGCTGGACTTCCTTTGCATCAATCAGATCTTGAACCCTATTCCTCAAAGTCCAACAGTCATCTGTAGCATGCCCCGGGCTGTCAGAATGATAGGCGCAGCGAACATTGGGGTTGTACCTTGAAGGTGTCCTGTTAGGATTCTTTGGAGGGTCCATGAGAGTTACCAACTTGGTTTCCAGCAGCTGTGGCAATATATGTGACAAGGTCATGCCGAGGGGAGTAAATTGCCTCTTAGGTCTTTCTTCCCTTTGTTGATTGTGACGCTGAGGAGCACCGGCCGGCTTTGCAATAGTTACTGCGTTGACAGCACTAGATTCTCTCTTGGATGGTTTCTTCTCAGTGTTCGAGGAGTCACCATTATGTATTTTCCCTGATTTGATGCCAGCTTCTACTCTTTCCCCGGTCAAGACCAAATCTGTGAACCCAGCAGCAGAATTCCCAACCAGGTGGTTGAAGAATGGACCCGACAGGGTCCCCAAGAACATGTCGACGAGCTCGCGGTCAGTTAGAGGTGGTTGTACCCTTCCCGCAAGGTCTCTCCATTTTTGAGCATATTCTTTGAAACCTTCACCTGCACCCATAGACATTCCCTGAAGCTGAGTGCGCGTGGGAGCAAGGTCGGCATTGTACTGGTACTTCTTGTAGAATGCAGTGGCTAAATCTTCCCAGGTACGGATGTTGGCTCCATTCAGTTGATAGAACCAGTCAAGCTGAGTCCCTGAAAGACTCTCTTGGAAAAAGTGGATCCATAAGTTCCTGTCGGCCGTGTAGGGCTGGATCCTCCTCATGTATGACCTGAGATGCAGCTTTGGACGGGATGCCCCGTCGTACTTTGCAAAGGCAGGTGCCTTGAATTTGTGCGGGATCACTACCCCAGAAGACAGACCTAGATCCTCGAAGTCCAGGCCAGGCACTTTTTGTATCTCCATAGCACTTAGTCGGTCCTCCAACTGTTTGTACCTATCCTCAGCCGGAGGGTACTGTTCGTCGTTGAAATCTGTCTCATTGTCGGAGACCACTGGACTGGGAACCCTTTCCTCTTGATGACTGCCTTTCCCCACAGATGGAGTTGTCCTCTCAGCTTCATCCTGCAGGGTGTTCCCAGATCTGCGTCTAGGGCTGAACAAAACAGTCCTCTTCTTCTTCTTTTCCTTCTTCAAGAGCAAAGCCTTCAGGTCTTGTTGCCCCTGGGTCAAATTCATGATCAGCCCTTGGAACTGGGCGTTCTGAGCCTGGAGGGCCTTGATAGTGTGCTCGGTTGAGGATTCAGGATTCATGACGAGACTGCTGAAATAAACAGCGAAGAAGGTAAGCAACCTGCAGAGAAAGGGTACCTGTTATGCAATGATATGTATGATATGCATGCAATGATTTCAAGGACCTCGAGGGGTAAACAAATTGTTAGAGTTGGAAACTGGTAACTTGATTGAAGGTACTTCATGTTGTTGAGAGTCCTTCTTCAAGGGTCAAAGGCTCACCATATCCAGTGGGTCATAGCCCCTGACAACCTTGTCTAGAGGAAAATAAATCCTCTTTGCCCCTGGCTAGATGTTTGATTTATCATGACCTGCATCACAAGCCCTTGAGATCCTTGAAATGGGTTAGGATGTATGCAATGGTATGATGTCATGCTATGCATGGCGTGATGTAGGTAAACCCTGTTATGAGCCCTTATTAAGGACTATAAACAAAACCTGCAAGCAAACTCAGTAAACCCTGTTATAAGTCCTAGTTAAGGACTATGAACGAAACCTGCAAGAAGCTCAAGTGTCAGACAACAAGCATGCAAATAGTCAAGTACGAAGGCACACAAGTCACACAAAAGAGCCCTTAGAGTTTAGGCCAGCATGAGGTCTGGGTATTACCCTCTTGAAGTTGGTTGGTTCATACCTGTCCTAATCAAAAGTAACCGGGTTCTTAGAGGATCCCAATATCATTGACTACCCTCAATCGGTCATAACTCCAGCATCGCAATCTTTTCTTGCAGCCAGAACCATCACGAGAGTTTAGCCTCAATGGGCGTAGCATACTGCTACTGTTCTAATGGCCAAGTTGGGTCATTTAAGGTTCTAAGGTCTGTTGGTGCTTAATGACTCCTTGGAAGACCCATATTCTCCCCGTTTCAACACGAGGGATATCGGTACAGACCAAGGCGCCACACCAACGTAGCCACTGCTTCACCCATGTCGGTATACGCCGGACAGGTCCCTCACAGCTTATGCTACCTAAACAGGGTATCCCCAGATCCGGGTTAGGATCTATGTAACTCCGATGCAACCCACAATTTAAAGCACACAAGGAAAACAATTGAAAACACAGTTATGAACTAACCCTAAGGTACACCTCACTTTAAGTTTTGTCCCCAGCAGAGTCGCCAGTTCTGTGATCGGTGGATCTGGAACTGACTGTTTAACGCTGGTTCGCGAAATGTCGCGGAAGCAAGAGTCGCCACCGTCTTTTATTTTCTCCAAATGGAAAGGACAAAAGCACAGAAAAATTCCTTTATAGAGATTGCTCTCGGTTCGGGAGGTAGGTTATAGAAAGGGAAGGTGTTAGCACCCTTTCTATCCATGGTTATCCATGGGCTCTTAGATACTTGCTCATTTGTGTTTTCAGAAATGGTTTGTTTGCTTTTCAACTGTGGGTTTTAAAAAGTTTCTTTGAAAATTTCAGTTCGACTCTTGTATCAGTCCTCAAGAGTGTTTGAAAAGTTGCTTTCGAAAGCTTTTTGAAAATGTGCCGGTGTGAAAAGTATTTTTGAATTTGTTTTGTTTTGAATTAGAGCAAGTATCCACGAGTCGTCTACCTACCCTAAGGAATTCGTCTGTGTAAATGTCCTTTAAAGTAGTGCCATCCCACCATTGAGAGGTAGGTAGCACCACCGTTGGAGGTGTTCGGGTCAATTCGAGGTTCGGGACATGGTGATCACCGGAGCAATAGGAAGACACCTTAGAAGCTACCCTCATGCCAGGTTCCCGGATCATGAGGACTTACTAAGACATCCTCTACTCGACGATCACCTTTCGAGGCAAGGCAACAGTGAGGCGTACCCTAGGGGTGGTGTGTGATTTGTGTGTCGTGTTCAGATATTTTTGTCTTGTCATGTCATGGGTGATCTATGCGTTTATTTTTATTTGGTCATTCATTCTTGCATGCATTTATTTAGCAGTTAAAAAAGTGCGGAAAGATAAAATTCCTAAACTATTACAAAGGCGCGGGTCCACATCGCCAAAATTTAATCCAGGACCCGATTTGACTGAAAATAAAGAAATAAAGTAAAGGAATTTAAAGTGCAAGAAATTGAAAGGTTACATGGCCTTGGGAGAGGTACACAAATATTATACGAAAGAAGAAATAAATATGCGAATTGAATTACATCGAAACGAGGGCGTTGGACCCTTTTTGCAAAATTAAACTAATGAGGAATTAATTAATTAAAAAGAAAGAAAGAACTTGTTTTTTGATATTTTTTAGTATTTTAGGATTTACATGAAAAAAGAGAATTAATTAAAATTAAAATAAGATGCAAACCCTAATTCTAATGGCTTTTAATTTATTAAAAATATTGAAGTTTTTTAACCTAAAATTAATCCTAATTTTTATATGCAAATTTGATTATAAAATAAATAAAATATTATTTTAATTATTATGAAAGAAAAAAAAAATAAAAAGGATGAAATATTAATTAAACCTAATTCTATGTTTTTTAGATTTTATTATGAAAATATTAAATTAAACCCTAATTTAAAACTAATTTTATTTATATACAATTTATTTATGAAAATACTTAAAATAAAATATTTACTATATTTTTGCTCTTTTCTGATTTTTTATGTGTTTTATGTTTTTTTGTAAAAATAATTAATTAATTAAACAAAACAATAGTTAAAAGGAAAATAGAAAAAAATAATAAAAAAAAAGTAGAAGGAATTGCAAACCTAGGGGGTTCAGACCCCAAATAGGAGGTTTGGCCTTAGTA
This sequence comes from Vicia faba, assembly GCA_948472305.1. NCBI lineage: Eukaryota > Viridiplantae > Streptophyta > Magnoliopsida > Fabales > Fabaceae > Vicia > Vicia faba. The sequence continues at coordinate 240,612,380 of OX451741.1, read as the reverse complement.
ATTCAGGCCCAAATGAGCTTGGCCTTTTGTTGACCTTTCACGCTGGCATGTGGATTCATTGACCCAAGCTTATGATGCGCTTCAGATTGGATCTCCAGGGGCACGTGGATGGCCAGATGTGACGGGTGTATGGTGTTCCTCCAGGCTGAAATTGCATAAGAATATCAAATGGAAAATAATATGAAGGGGGGTGAGGACCTGGGGCTCGAACCCAGGTCCTGAACGTTACCAATAGTAAGCCTTGCCAGTTAATCCACGCGCGTTTGTTGTACATCACATAATAAACAAACATTATAATATAAAACAATTCATTAATGCCTTCTGCGCGCGAATTTTTGAATACTCCAACCATTACTCCACACGTCATCATCTTCCTCGCATCTTTGTTTTTCCTGAAAACAGAACAAACATAGGCAACGGTTTTTACACCGTTCCTTTAGGCCATATTAGGGAAAATAGCGACTAGCCCCAGGGGCTCTATAAATTAGGCGCGAGGGTACACTTATAATCGTCTGAACGCCCTGATTTGAATGGTGGTGGTCTTGAACGCCAATTTTTTCTTATGTGAAAAACCCCAATCTAAGGTCCTGTAAACCCTAAAATTCAATAATGGTGAAATCACATATAGCATGTAATAATCCAATCCAGGCATATGGTTAGTTTCATAACAAGTTAATTAGTGTGAATGCATCAAGAAAACACAATGAAAATGCCTAAAATATGAAACACGATTATGCATTTTTCATGAAAAAGTTTGAATCCATGGTACCAATTCTGGGCGTTTTGATGAGTGTTTGTGACTGGAAAACGTTTAGTGAACCTTCAGCAAGCTAATGAAACAAAAATCGTGCCTTGAATCGCCCTAGAATGTGGTTTTCAGAATTGAGTTTCTTGTAAAAAAATTCAAGTTTGATGATGGGTTTCTAGCGCAGCTCAATGGTCAATCTGATTAGGGTTGTGTTCTATGCTTATGTATGAATAGATTAGGTCAACAAATTTGATCAGAATCTCTTGTTTTCATGATTTTTGAGATTTGATTTCCAAGCATTATTTTTCAAATATTTTCCATGTGCTTTTGTACAAATCATGATCCAATCAATCCAAATCTTTCCATATTGGGATATGCACGAATTATTGAGTAGATTTCATGCAAAAAAAGATTTGTTAGGTTAAGTTAAATATTTTTCATATATTTAATTGATTTAAATGAATTATTATAAATAAAAATTCAAATAAATATATAAAAAATGAATAAATACTTCCCTTTGGGCCAAGTGGTCGTGCACATGCTTGGAATGATGAATTGTGGAAGAAAAATGGGCCCATTAGCAATTTTAGGTCATTTGAATCAATGTTGACTTTTCAAAATACCCAAAAATTTCCCAACTTCTACAAGGCATAACTTGCTCAATTTTTAAGCTTTGCTCATGTTCTTGGACATTTTGGAAAGGTCTTTGAGTCCTCTAACCGATGCCTTTGGTCCCATGTCATTTTGATTTACCAATCTCAAGTTATGGCCTTTGACTTAAAGTCCCTTTTTGTTGACTTTTAAAAGTGACCTATAATGTTGAAATTGATAACTTTTTGTGAGAGCATTTCTTGGAATTGAAGTATGAAGATGAGTTGTAGGAAATGTCTTTCTATTCAAAATGAGCTTTGGATGGAATTTTTCTGATAATCCATGTGAAAGTTATGCCCTGGTCAATTTACAGTTGACTTTTCAGCTATCCAAATAAGGAAACTTTTGCATCTTGATGATTTTTGAGCCAAACTTTGAGAATCATGATCAAGCATTGATCAAATGATGTTTGTGGCTTCAAAATGAGATGTTGACCAAAAATTTGAACTTTTGACTGTCAAATGACCATTTTGCCCCTACAGTTGACTGTAGTGCAATTTAGGGTTTTGACTGTGCAATTTTGTGCTGAATGTCTTGAAACTTGGTATGAGGATGCTTGACCATATTTGTAGGCATATGAGACTTGATTGGACCTTTGGAAACTTCATTTTCTTGATCAGAACAAAAACCCTAGTTTTGACTGCTTAGGAGGCTCTTGCACTGTGCAACCCTTGGGGAACTTTGAAGCTTGACTTGGCATTTTCTTGAAGAATATGGGAGGGCAAATTTTGGGGTACAACAGGTACCAACATCTCTTGTATGGCCTTTACCTTTGTGGGGTCCACCTGAATACCTTTGTCACTGACGACAAAACCCAGAAGCTTACCAGACCTTACCCCGAAGGTACACTTGTTCGGATTCAACCTCAGCTTGTATGTCTTCAACCTGTCGAACAGTTTCTGGAGATGATCAAGATGCTCTTCCTCAGTCTGGGACCTGGCTATCATGTCATCAACGTAAACCTCGATCTTGTGATGAATCATATCATGGAACAAAGCGACCATAATGCGCCGATAAGTTGCCCCAGCATTCTTCAACCCAAAAGGCATTACCTTGTAACAAAAGGTGCCCCACTGTGTAATGAAGGTTTTCTTCTCCATGTCCTCAAGATCCATCTTGATCTGGTTGTAGCCAGAAAAACCAACCATGAAAGAGAAGATCTTATGATGCACGATGTTGTCGACTAGAACATCAATGTGAGGAAGTGGGAAGCATCCTTGGGGCTTGCCCTGTTTAGATCTCTATAGTCCACACACATCCGTACCTTACCGTCCTTTTTAGGTACTGGAATGATGTTTGCAACCCACTGCGAATAAGAAGTGACAGCTAAGAACCCTACGTCGAACTGTTTCATGACCTCTGCCTTGATCTTCTCTGACATTTTAGGGCGCATACGACAGACCTTCTGCTTAAACGGAGGACAATCTTCTTTAGTCGGCAGGCGGTGTACCACAATATCAGTGTCCAAACCAGACATGTCTTCATAGGACCAGGCGAAGATCTCAACATAGTCGCATAGCATCTGTATTAACCGTTTTTTGACACTAGGCTCCAGATTCACACCTATCTTAACCTCTTTCCTGTCTTCCCCTGTACCCAAATTCACTGACTCAACTGGCTCTTCATGAGGCTGTATGGCCCTTTCTTCCTACTGCAATAGTCTAGCAAGTTCTCCAGGCACCTCACAATCATCCTCACCTTTGTCCTCGGCTTGGTTGATCGGATTTTTGAAGTCATAACTGGCAGTAGCAGAGCTGTTATCAATGGGATCCAGAGTGGATATGGATCTGCAGTATGATACGTGAGTGTGTGTAAGAGAATATCTATTTTGATAAAGTGAGAAACAGAAAAGAAAAACAAGGAGTGCAAAATTTGTAATGCAAGAAACGTCCAATGCTTTATTAATGATATATGAAATGACAAATAATAAGCCCTCACAAGCAAAGCCAAGGTGCATCGGGCAAGGCACCGCGCCATAAAGTTTTGAACTGTTTATTACAAGTCTTAAAACAAAAGTCAATTACTGCGGAATTAAAGAAACAGGTATGAAGTCCTTCGCCGTCCAGTTATTTAGTCCACCGTTGGTTGTTGGGTAGATCCAGTTGTCAATGTATGAATCTTCTTGACTATCCTCAATTTCATTAACTCCCCGATTGCTAATGTGGAGAGGAGGTCTTCCAATCAGTGCACGTATAACAACCCTTTGAGCCCATGTAGTAAAGCCCAAACCAAATTTGTCAGTTTTGTGAGTGAAATCAGGGAGCTGACCCCAATTGGTACACCCACCTTCTTCAACCACAGCCCTGACGTCTTTGAGAGAAGCCATCTTCAACGGAGGTTTGCCAGTGGTCACTTCAGTTGATGCCAAGACCTGAGGGACCTCTTCGAAATTCTGACAAGGTGTTTCTATGAACTCCCCGTCCATCTCCATGTAGCGGAAAGAATCGAGATGACTCACCATATACTCCTCTTCACCTTGTACTGTGACAATCTTTCCTTTCACCGGGTATTTCAGCATTTAATGGAGCGTGGAGGTCACCGCCCCAGCCCTATGGATCCAAGGACGACCCAGCAAACAAGAATATGATGGTCGGATATCCATCACATAGAAGGTGGATGCAAAAGTATGAGAGCCAACTTTAACAGGGATGTCCACCTCCCCGTGCACCATTCTCTTTGACCCATCGAAAGCCCTAACCACAATATTGCTCAGCTTTAAAATTAAACCTTCACAGTCCAGACGGTCTAATGCTTTCTTTGGCAGAACATTCAATGAGGACCCGATATCCACCAGTACATGGGTCATAGTGGTGCCCCTGCATTTGATCGAGACGTGCAGAGCGTCATTATGATTTCTCCCCTTAGCAGTCAGATCCGCATCTGAAAATCCTAACCCATTGTCAGCTGTTAGGCTAGCCACACAATCTTTGAACTGATCGGCTGAAGTTTCCTGCGGCACATGCGCAGTCTTGAGGAATGCAATTAGAGCCTTTGCATGGGCTTCAAAACACAATAACAAGGACAACATGGAGATTTTTGACGGGGTCTGCCCCAGCTGCTCGACTATGTTGTAGTCGCTCTTTTTGATGATTTTCAAAATTTCCTCTATCTCTTGTTTAGAGGTTTCTATAATGATCTTCTTAGGCGCCTCCATCCGGGAAGGCTCATCTGTGATTTCTTTGCCCTGAGTCCCAGATACCTCGACGACAGGGGTGATAACTGGAGTAGAAACTGGGATAGTAGTTGATGTACTAGCAGATGGAATGACAACAGGTTTGTGGACAGTCGGAGGGGAAATCTCGGGAGAAAAGAGTCTTCTACTTCTGGTGACCTTGCTTGTCCCAACAATATTACTGATATCCATATCGGCTTCTTCAGCCCTCAAATCTTGTTTAACACCATGGTAATATACATCAGCACCGTAGTGCCATGGGATAGCCTTATTTGAGGTATATGGGATGGGACCCGGAGCAGTGATTATTAACGGAGCAACTCTTGGAAAGGGTGTAACCCTAACAGGTTTTCTCGAGGAAACCTTGGAAGGGTTGGCAGAAATGGTGATAATGGCAACATCTTCAAACGGAATCATAGTCTTCTCAAACAAAATTTCCTTATTATCCATCAGGCGCTGAACGCCTGACTTCAATAAACAACAACCCGAAGGCAGAATTGAACACATGTGGAAACCTTCACCACAACCCGGAAATAAACCGGCCAACAACAAATTCTTCTTAATCGTCATCAAAGGAGTAGAGATCTCTTCCACAAAGGTTACAAACGAATCAGTGTCTACAGCATTGACTCCATGACCGTGCTTGGGCATAGGAGCAGTTATAACGTTGGGCTTTTCCGGAGCATCAAACTCAATCTCTTTAGCTTCCAGCAAATCTTGCACTTTATTCCTCAAAGCCCAGCATTCGTTCGTATCATGACCGGGACTCTCTGAATGGTAGGCGCACTGCATGTTTGGATTGTATCTGGGAGAAGCAGTGTTGGGATTCTTGGGAGCCTCTTTCAAGGTTGCCAAGTTGGACTTTAACAGATAAGACAAAACTTCAGCCAAAGTCATGTTGACACAGGTAAACTGTCGTTGCGGTCTTTCCACCCTTTGTTGATTGTTGCATTATGGAGCAACGGTTAGTCTTGAAATTACTACGACATTTACTGCTTGACGGTGTTCAGGTCTGCTTTGGCCCCTCGGGTCGTAGACTGCACTAGCTTCCTTCTTACCGGCGAAAGGCTTCTTTACTGCACTTGATGAAACATCCTTCTGTATCTTACCACTTCGAATGCCAGCTTCTACTCTCTCTCCAGTCAAAATCAACTCAGTAAACCCAGACGACAAACTGCCAATCAAATGATTGAAAAATGGACCAGATAGCGTCCCTAGAAACATCTCAACCAACTCCCTATCAGACAAAGGGGGTTGGACTCTTACAGCCAAGTCTCTCCACTTTTGAGCATAGTCCTTAAAACCTTCACTCGCACCCATAGACATACCCTAGAGCTGAGTACGAGTGGGAGCAAGGTCGGTGTTATACTGATACTGCCTGTAAAAAGCAACAGCAAGGTCTTCCCAGTTTCAGACACTGGCTCCTTTCAATTGATAAAACCATTCAAGTTGAGTCCCTGACAGACTATCTTGAAAGAAATGCACCCACAAATTTCTATCAGCATTGTGAGGTTGGATTTTTCTGACGTACGAGCGGAGATGGAGTTTTGGACAGGATACTCCATTGTACTTGGCAAAAACCTGAGCTTTTAACTTATGAGGGATCACCACTTCCGATACCAGTCCCAACTCTCAGAAATCCTAACCAGGGATCTTCTGAATCTCCATAGCACTCAGACGGTCTTCTAGCTGCTTGTACCTATCCTCAGTGGGAGGACATTGCTCATCATCGTAATCTGTGTCGTTATCAGAAACTGCTAGAGTAGGGTCCTTTAACCTTTCTTGGTTCTCCCCGTCCTTGGATGAGGAGGTCAGATCAGCTGATTGTCTTATCCTTTCTCCAAGTCTTCTACCCATGTTCAGAATACCAACCTTCTTCTTCTTTTTCTCTTTCAGAATAAGGGTTTTCAGATCCTCTTGCCCTTTAGCCAGACTTAAGAACATCTGTTGGAATTGGGCGTTCTGTGCCTGAAGATCTTTGATGGCTTGATCAGAAGACATTTCTGCTGAAATAAACAGCGAAGAAGATGAGAAACCTGTAATGGTACCTGTAATGGTGTGTATGATAATGGGATGCGCATGTAATGATTTCAAAGACTTTAGGAGATTTAAATTTGCGAACCAAAATAAACAAACTTTATTAGATTAACTTGTAAAAGGTTCAACAATTCCTTTAAGGCGTTACAAAGAAATAAATGAAAAACAAATCTAAAACTAGAAAAGAAAAATCAAAAGTCCCATGGACGCTTCCTCTTTGTGCCGATGTAGTCATTAACCACTCTTTCTTCCTCGAGCTGCCTGGTGAGCTTCAAAATCTTCCTTTCTTGCTCGTGGTACTTTTCCCGATAAGCATCCCTTTCCTCTTTCATCTGAATCCAAGACCTCTGCAACTCCCCAGGATCAGTGGGCATGTAAGGATAAAGAACTGCGTAAGGAACGCCTTCTTCATTAGTGGGCTCCATAATTACTGGCAATATGGCTTCATAAGTCATCCCAAGCTTCTGGGAACAAGCTCGGACCCATTGGAGGTAAGGATGCATAGGAAGGGAAGTCCTTGGTCCCAACTCTTGGGGGTCAGATCTGTTCACCATGCCCCAAGCTCGTATAAACCTTTGACAATGCTCCTTAACGTCCTCCTTGTAGTCAAATGCAATATCCTCAAGAAGTAGCTCGTGGGGACCATCTCTCCGAGCATGACCAAATTATCACAAAGCTAGACAAGGATTGTAGGTTATACCCCCTCTGATTCCAAGAAATGGGACATTAGGGTATCCCCCACAACGACCAATAACATCGGTGTCTTCCATAACCCGGGAGCTCCAAAGAATATATGTATGGGCAAGTGACATTATCCTGTAGGACTAACCCAAACCTTCTTCGTTCTTCAGCACAGATTTAGGGAGGTGCAAAATAAACCACCTCGATAGCAACGACATGTAACACATAAGAGTCCCTCTTATTCGCACAGTATGAGTGTAGATGGCATGCAAGATATTACCCAGTAGAGTAGGCACAGGATTGCGAGAAAGGAAAATCTTGACAACATTCACATCTATAAAGGAATCTGGATTCGGGAAGAGGACCAACCCATAGATAAGGAGAGACAAGATATCTTCAAAATCCTGAAAATCCAAATTATCCCAGAATAGCTAAGCCTGGTCTATCAAAAATTTGGCTAGGAAACCTTCGAACCCGCTTCGTGTTTCCCAATTGGATACTACATCAGCCCGTTTCAGATGCAGAGCTGAGGCAATGTATTCTGGTCTAGGAACCTCTTCCATACCTGTGAAGGGTACTTGTTCAAGGATGGATATGCCCAGTAGGTGAGAGAACTCTTCCAAAGTGGGAACCAGCTGGTAATCTGGAAAGGTGAAGCAATGATGCACAGGATCGAATAACTAGAAAAGTACACTCATCATCTGCTCATGAAGATTTGATGTGACCAGGCTAAGAAGCTGACCATGTCTCTTAATGAACATAGAAGTCTCAGAAACTCTTGAGGCTAACTCTTTAAGTTGAACAGGTATTTGCACAAAGTTGACTGGGATGGTATTTCTGCGCACGGAAGCCATAATCTGCAAAACAGAACAAAGATAAATTCCCTTGGTCTTTGAAACGATTAGTATAATGAAGTATGAATGCCATGTTATGATGCATGATGTCATGATAAAAAAAACAGGTATAGCAGATAACAGGCATGGCAAAGGCAAACAAGTCACACAAAGCCCTTAAGTTTAAGGCTTGCATGAGGTCAAAGGTAGTACCCTCTTGAAGTTCAGTTGGTTTCAACTTGTCCTAACAAAAGTAACCGGGTTCTAGAGGTTCTCAATATCACTGACCATCCTCCATCGGTCATGGTTTCAGCTCACGCAATCTTTTCTTGCAGCCGGAACTATCTCGAGAGTATGGTCTCAATGAGTGTAGCATCGAGTATCAACCAGTTCTCAGCTTTACACCGAGGCCGGCTATCTCACTACTTTCTAATGTCCAAGTTGGTCGATTAAAGGTTCTAAGGTCAGTTGATGCTTAACGACACCATGCAGCGGCCCCGTATTCTCCTCGTTTCTCCACAAGGGATACCGGTACCAACCAATGTGCCACATTAACGTAGCTACTGCTTCAACCGTATCGGTCTACGCCGTACAGTTCCCTCACAGTCTATTGCTACTTACCTAAAATGTGTCCCCAAGATTCGGGTTAGGATCTATAATAACTCCCAAACAAAACCCTTAAAAGTAAAGCAATCAAAACAACCAAGAGAAGCAATTGTGATGAACTAGATCCTAAGGTATACCCCACTTATTAATTTCCCAGCAGAGTCGCCAGTTCTGTGATACGGTGGCAGAACCGACTGTTTTGAAATGTTGGTTTGTGTTTTGCGTTTTTTGTTCGCAAAATGTCGCGGTAAGCAAGATTCTCCACCGACTTTTATTTCATCCAACCGGAAAGGAAAAAGGTACAGAAAAAATCCTTTTTTGAGATATTCTGAGTACAAGGGGTAGATTATAGAAAGGGAAGGTACTAGCATCCTTTCTATCCATGGTTTTCCATGGGATCTTAGGTACTTGCTCATCTTTCAAAACTGCTTGTGTGTGTGCTTTGTGATGAAAAGTTTTGACTTCGTGATAACCTTTGTATCAGTCCTCAAAGGTGTGACGAAGTTGTTTTTGAAATTTTTTTCGAAAAGTGTAAGTGTGAAAAGTTTGGTTTGAGCAAGTACCTACTAGCATCTACCTACTCGAAAAAGGATCGTTTCTATTCTCGTTTCCTTTAGACAATGCTATCCTACTATTGAGAAATAGGTAACAACGTCGTTGGAGTTGTAAGGGTCAATTTGTAAGGGACGTATGATCATTAAAGCAATGTTAGGACACCTTAGTAATAACCCTAAAGTCTTAAGATCATATTCGAGGCAACATTTCCGAGGCAACGTTTCTGAGACAACATTTCCGAACGGGACTTTTGATCTTTGTTAGATAGGAGGGCAACCACTAAGACACCCTATACTTAATGATCGTTTACCGAAGGCAACCAAAGTGAGAGTATACCCTAAGAGTGCATATGTGCGAATGATTTAATTTCAGTTATTATCTTTGCACATTAGGGTTTTCTAGTCGTTTTAAATTATCATGCAATCTTGTCATACAATCCTATCAACATACATCTAAACAATTAATATTTGCGAGAATTAAAATGGGAGAAAATAAACCTACGCTATTACAAGGCTTCGGGGTAGGGATTAATTACATAGCCAAAAAACCCGCAAAAGACGATAAATAAAAGAAAGTCCTAGATTAAACTATTACATACCGTGGACAGTTACATCAATATTGCAAAAATAATAAACATGCGCGATGAATCGAATGCAAAATAATTAGGGTTTTGACCCCAACTATACCTAATTGTAATTTAAAGGGAAAATCATTTTTTGTCGTTTTTTGTTATTTGAGAAAATAAAGCTCAATTGAATAAAAAAAAGAACCTAATTACTAATTAATTTTAATTTAAGAAAAATAATTAAATTAACCTATTTTTTGTATTTTTATTTTGAGAAAGAAATAAATATTGAATCAAGAGTCTAACCCTAATTTTTCTAATTTGATTTTAATTATATAAAAAAGTTAGAATTTCCCTAAATTAAATTAAACTAATATTAAATTAAATTAGATAAAAAAAACCTAATTCTAATTTTTTGTAAAACTCTTGATTTTATGATTTTGGTGAAAAACTAATTAGTTTGCAAATTAAATGAATAAAGAAAATTAAAAGAATAACAAGAAATAAGAAAAAAAAGAAATATAAAGAGGATTAGTAATGGGCCTGATGTTTAGCAAAGGGGGGGGGGTGTTGTTTTCAATTTCTTGGCCCAACAAGCTCAGGCCTTTTTGACTTTGCTCAATCCCACGTGCACGTTTGACTGGGGCACATGGTGGTCCTCCAGGGAGAAGGCGTTAGATCTGAAGCCTTGATGGGTTGAATGGTCAGATCTGGATAGCACATGGTGGATCCTGGAGCATGAGGTGTACCTGATCCTTCATTGAAAAATAATATGAAGCAAATAAGGAACCTGGAGATCGAACCCAGGTCCTTATACATTCCTCCTTTGCACGCTTGCCAACTAAGTTGGCTGTTTTAGTTGTACATATAATCATAAACAAATATTATATAATGAAAACAAAATTTTAAACTTTAAAACGAGCGAAATTCAAACTGGCAAGCCAGGGAGCGCCACGTATCCATCTTCTTCCTCCCACCATCGCTATAAGTTTTGTAACTTTCACTTATAGACATTAAGCGTAGGTATAGCCCCTGTGCATTTCAAAAATCTTGTACGCGCAAGATAAATGAAAACCAATGGTACCAATCAACTCGTTTCAACCCCACGAGCATCATGGTACCATTATCAATACCCAATTTTTCCTGTATAAGAAACCCCTAAAAATAAAGAATAAACCCTAACCATGGCAGTTTTACGTACAATCAATAAAAATGCAATTGAATATAGTCATTAGCTTGCAAACATCTCAAAGATTATAAATATGCCAATCAATCATGCTAAATATGCCAGAATCAATGTATTCGAATTCAAGAAAATAGGCAAACTGTATGAATGTTACAGGGTGATTCTGAGTGTCTCAGGCCTTGCAAACGATCTTGTTGGCTTCAGGAATGATCCAAGAGTCTGAATTGATCCTTTGAAACCTTTAAAACGGCCTGTGGAGCACGATTCGATCAACACTTTTTCCTTGGAAATTTTGAATTTCTTTCTCTGCCTTTGCACGCCTTCAACCCCTCCTTTTGATCTGCCCTTGTTCCTTATGTATAATAGAGTGCATTAGGGTTAATATTTGCATCCAATCTTTGCCATTTTTGAAGATTGATCATTGATTTAATCCTTGCACCAAATCTTTCCAAAACTAGCATTTTCAATCTTTTTTTGTCCATATGAAGCCTTGCACGATTTGATTTTGTCTCCAGCTGTATAATGAATCTAATCATGCACAAAATCTCAAGGTTTTATTGATTTTTGATATTTTCATTATTTTATATTAATTTTATTTGATTTAAATGAAATAAAATCAAAATAAATAACAAAAATAAAATAATGACAAGTGGAAAGGCTCATGAGTCGTGGATCACATTACAAACTCAGTGCAAGCATAAAAAGTTGGGTCCGTTTAGCAAAAAATGCAATTTTCAACACTTTTTACTTTTGGCAATTTTGCAAAAAGGGTCAACTTGGCCAATGCATAACTCTCTCAATTTTGACCCTAGAGATGTGTTCTTGGACTTTTTAGAAATATTAGGATGTCCTCTAAGCTAACCTTTTGGTCTCATCTCAATTGAGTCTTCCATGTTCATGTATTAAGCTTTGACCCAAAAGGTGTTTTTGTTGACTTTTCAAAATGACCTATAATGTCCAAATTCATATCTTCTTGTGAGTGCATATTTTGAATTTGGGAGATGAATATGAATTATAGGGAATTACATCCTATTCAAAATGAGCTTTGGATTGGTCATTTTTCATAAAGTATGAGAAAGTTATGCTTGGTCAAAGTTGAGTTGACTTTTCCTACAAAACCCTAATTTAACAACTTTGGGGTTTTGATGAATTGTGAGAAATCCTTGAGGAATCATGATCAAACCTTGATCAAATGATGAATAATACTTCAAAATGAGGATGTTGACCAAAATCTTGAAGTTTGACTGTATGTGGGCCACAGTTGACTTTTGACCTAGCACAGTCGACTTCTAGGCATTTGAGCAAATTGACTGAGCAAACTTCCTATGCAAGGCTTGAAACTTGACATGGATGATCTTGAGAACATATTAGGACAATGGTGAGCATTTGATATTCTTTGGGCTCAAGCATCTTGATGTAACATGAAACCCTAATTTGGAGTAGACTGTCTTAGGAGAGAGTTTGTCTGGTCAACTCTTGGACTTTCTTGAGCAATTTGAGGACCTCACTTGACATGTATTGAGAAACATGGGAGGGCAAATTTTGGGGTACAACAGTAGGGTTGCTTGATTATGAGTCTGTGTTAAACTGCATCTGGAAATGAGAAGGAACCTAGGTAGGGTTTCTTGATGATGAGTCCGTGTAAAACTTCATCTTGGAAAGAGAAAGAACTTGGGTAGGCTTGCTTCATGACGAGTCCGTGTAAAACTTCATCTGGAATTTTCTGAGAAGGAATCTGGGTAGGGTTGCTTGAAGATGAGTCTGTGTTAAACTGCATCTGAAAATGAGAAGGAACTTGGGTAGGGTTGCTTGATGACGAGTCTGTGTAAAACTTCATCTTGGAAAGAGAAAGAACATGTGTAGGGTTTCTTGATGATGAGTCAGTGTAAAACTTCATCTTGGAAAGAGAAGGAACCTGTGTAGGGTTGCTTGATGATGAGTCTGTGTAAAACTTCGTCTTGGAAAGAGAAGGAACCTGGGTAGGGTTGCTTCATGACGAGTTCGTGTAACAATTCATCTTGGAAATGAGAAGAAACCTGGGTAGGGCTACTTCATGATGAGTCAGTGTCAAACTTCATCTTGGAAAGAGAAGGAACCTGAGAAAGAAAGATAGTTTTCCTGGCTTGTTATAGGTATTAATTTGGAACTTGAAAATGGTTGATGGTAGCCATCTGTTGATTGACCTTTTCTTGAAAATAAATGATGTACGAAGTGCATGGTGCAATGATGTTCTCAAAATAAATGAGATTGTGGTGTATTCACTCGTCATGTATGTAACCAGGATGTATGAAATGTGAAATGTTAATGAATGCTTTTTTTCTGAGAAAATAAATCCTTGACAAATGCTGGGGAGTCATAAAATCCTGGACTGCTATTGAAGAGTAGGTATGTCTTCAAACTTTGCTTAGAAAGTTTCCACCGAGGATTCATGTCTTGTTGTTTGAGGAGAACTCCGCTGAAGAATATTGAAAACTCTGTGGAGAGTGTTGATTCCTGCTTGGGGAAAACAGTTTAGGAGTCTCAGTTTTTTGTTGCTCTACTGGGGAGTCGAAGTTGAAATGATATTTGGTCGGGTCCAGGCTTTGCAAAAACTTGCTGGGGATTATAGAGTAGTCCATCGGGGAAGAGGAATTGTGGTCCTTTGATTTGTAGTAGTTGGAGAGGCGAACTCAAGCTGGGGAATCCTGTTGTTTGTTGGGGAAATAAACCCTATCGTCGGTCTGTTGGAGAGGTGTCTTCTTCATTGGGGAAAATCCTCGAGGATTCTTGAGGTCGACTCAGCTGGTGAGAAAGTTTTCAGAGATTGAAACTCTGGCTAGGAAGTCATCCTATGAGAAGGATTTTGGGGAGATTTGTCACTGCCCCTAGTAGCAAGTGTTTGTGGCACTGCCAGGAACTAATTGACTATATGTAACCCTTTATTGGGATTCGCGTTCAATGCCCCAAGTGAGGGATATGGAGACCTGCCCCTGGTTATTCAGCACTTCTTGAGAGATTTCTTGGAATCTTGACTAGACTGCCCCAGGTGTGCTGGATAGTGACATGTCATGCCCCCTTATTGATAGGAGAACTGTCATCCCATCTGAAGTGATTTTATTCACTGAGAGAGCTTTCGTTCATCGGATATTCGTTGTGTGAATTTCTCCGTTGTCAAACAAATATCCATATGCAAACAACGATATTTAAATAATGAAAAGTTTATGCTTGTCTTGAAGTTTTAAAAATGCGTTTTAGCAAGTAAAGAAGTTTTGCAAGAAAATTAAAGCTCAGGATTTAGAGTAAATCCTTACAGGAGTCAGGATACCTTTTGTAACAGTATGCTTTCGAACTAACCCATGCTTCAATTAGGACTTTTGAAGGGTTATAGCGTAGCTTGGTTCACGGTTTAAGAAACAAAGGATAAAGTTCCAAAGTATTTGTACCCGCCCATTCTTCGTGATGTTCTTCAGTCCTAAACTCAGTTAATTGTGCGTTTGAACTTAAATTGAGTCTGAAATGAGGTTTTGGTGATGGTTCAGACAAGTTAAGTTTGTTGGAAGGCAGTCATTTTTGCAACATTTTTCATGTTGTTGAGGATTTGTAGTGACCTCTTTCTTTTGATTTGTTATCCCTAAATCATTTGCCTGACTGTTCTTGTTTTGAGATTATGGTCAGCGGGATGCCCCAGTTTTCTTAAGTTTCCTTTGTAGGTTTTGACTTAGTGGGCTTTTCTTTTTGAGAGATAATGACTGCCTATTCGGTAGGGGACCATCACCGTCTTTTGATTCCAGAGGAATATTTTTGATGTCATTCGTTGTATTACGAAGTGAAAGTTTGCGACTGAATGCACATTTGAACTAACTGAGAGACTATCCTGCCCCAGGTTTTAATTAAAGGCTTAAGTTTGTGTAAAAAATAAAACTTCTACTTCTTTGGCTCAAAGGGGTTGACTAGGGACTATCTTCCTTATTACTCCAGTTTTTAGTATTTGAAAGAAACGCATGTACATCATCAGCAAGGTCTGTCCAAAAGCATACTGTATGAGATGAAGGCATTGTTTTCGTCATCCTCCCTCTAAAAGCTTGTAACTTTTAGCAAGAGTTAAATGTCATAAAGAGAGTAAAAAGCATAGTTTAAATGTAATGAAAACGAATGGATGAGTTTAAGACAAACCTATGCAATGCATTAATGAAACAAAGTTTGACATTAATAGATAAGTGTTTGAACAAAAAAAGAGATTACAATTGAAAATTCAAATGAACAAAATCCTTTTTGTCTGAACTTGTCACTTTAGGTGGTGAGCCTTTGAGGGACGACAGAAGAACTCAGTCTAGCCATCTTGTGTGAACTCCAGCACTCCTTCGGCGATCAGGTTTTGAATCTTGTATTTCAGCGCCCAACAATCATTTGTATCATGCCCAGGACTATCAGAATGATAGGCACACCTGGCATCGGGATTGTAGCTGGGAGAATAAGTTTTGGGATTTGGATGAGGTCTTATTGGTGTAATCATATTCATCCTCAACATGTGTTGCAAAGCTTGAGACAGTGGTATGTTGATGTTGGTAAACTATCTTTTGGGCTTGCTTTGCCTTTGCTGATTTTCCGGTTGATGTTGACGAAGTCGTTGTTAGGCCCGTGACGTGGCAGCAATTTGGGAAGGTCTTCTCTCCCTCAAATCGGCTTCTTATCTCATGTGAGGCTGAATGATGACTTGATCCCCAATTCTAGTTGTTTTCCCCATTTGGTTACATCCGTCTTGACGAAGCTTGTTGATGAGGACTCTCAGCTCTTCTTGTCCCTGAGCCAAGTTTTGGAAGAGAGCCATCTGCCCCACCAGTTGTACCATCATTTGGACCTTCATTATGGCTATCTCGGTTTGTAGCCGCTCTAGCTGGTTATCCTTGTTGTGCTTCGGATTTTCCATGATCATGCCCCTGGTGAGGAGCGCCTTCACCTCTTCTTGTCCCTTGGATAGGTTCAAGAACATCTCTTGAAGTTGAGCGTTTTGAATCTGGATGCTCTTGATGGTCTTCTCTAGAGCCATCTCTACTGAAATAAACAATGGGAAGATAAGGAAACCTGTCATGATATGATGCATGATACGTGGATGCATGTTTACAAGGATCTCACGGGGTAAATGTTAGTAGTCACTTACAACTTTGATTGGAGAACTTTGTATCGGTGCATGTTCTTCCACGAGAATTAAGCTCACCATGTCAAGTGGGTTGTAGCCCTTGACTCAAGTTGTTGTACTTGATCTTTGACGGTGTTTGGTTAAAGGAAAATAAATCCTCTTGTCCCTTGATAGACGTTTGGTTCAACGTGACCCTGCATCATGGACCCTTGAGATCCTTGAAATGGTTATTGAAAATTCTATGGTATGATGCCATGATGTTATGTACAAGTATGCAAAGTAAGCAAGTTGTTATGTACAAATAATCATATACACACAAAGCAGACAAGTCCTTAGGTTTAGGCTTGCATGGGGTTTGTAGGTAAGTACCCTCTTGAAGTTTAGTTGGCTCAACCTATCCTATAAATAGTAACCTAGTTCTAAGGGATCTCGATATCACTGACCTTTCCCATAAGCTTCGTTTGATAGGTGACTAACTCACAACCAAACAAAACTCGGGAGTCGAATCTCAATGAGTGTAGCATCAAGTATCTTCCGACTTTGGGAATACACCAAAGACGGCTATCTCGCTACGTCCTAATGGCCAAGTTGTTCATTTAAAGGTTCTAAGGCCAGTTGACACTTCAAGACACCATGCAGCGGCCCTATATTCTCCTTGATTAACTCAAGGGCTACCGGTACCAACCAAAGTGTCGCATCAACGTAGCTATCACTTCAACCGTGTCGGTATACCCCGCACAATTTCCACGATCTATTTCTACTTACTTAAAAAAGGTGCCCCTGACCCGGGTAGAGGATAAAAAAAAACCCAAACAAGGAACCAAAATGTAAAGCATGCAAGCCAAACAAGGAAAGCAAGTCAATGTGATCTAACCCTAAGGTAACCCCACTTTTAAGTAATACTCCCCAGCAGAGTCGCCAGTTCTGTAACACGATGGGAGAACTGACTTAGGTGTTTTGCGTTTGATTGCAATTATTGGAGATAGCAAGAGTCGCCACCGACTTTTCTTTTATCCAATAAGGAAAGACTGAAAAGAACAAGAAAGACCTTTAGAGATGTTTTTTGAGTTCGGGGGGTAGATTATGAAAAGGGAAGGTATTAGCACCCTTTTCATCTGTAGTTATCTACGGGCTCTTAGTTTCTTGCTAGATCACTTGCTTTTGTTTGAATGTGTGCCTGTGGTGTGGGTTTTGAAAGTATTTTGAAAATGTCTTTGTAATGGTTCTCGTTTCTATAAGAAAGTGTACAAAGTGTTGTTTCGAAAATAGTTCAAAGAGGTGTTTGTGGAATGTATTTTTTGAAAGTGACTTTGAAAAGGTGTCTTTGTAATGGCTCTCGTTTCTATAAGAACGCGTACAAAGTGTTTGTCTTTTAAAAATGTTTCAAGATGAGAGTGTTGGTGTATAAAAAGTTTTTGTTGTGAGCAAGCGAGCAACTAGGAGCGAATCTACCTACTCAAAAGGTATTAGATGTTCTTTTCCTCATCCTTTATATGTTTCTATCTTACCATTGTTTTGGTAAGAAGCCCCGTTGTTGGATGTGAAGGGACGGGTGTGGTACATTTGTATAGTCATAGAAGGCAACCTATGGGACGTTTTAGCAATGTTGTTTATGGACTAGATCGTTTACCGAAGGCAACATCGAGGGTCATCGAGGGACTACGATCTTTTATCGAGGGTCTTTTCTAAAACACCCATGCTCGAGGGACATGACTATTTTTCCGATAGGCAACAAGCGAGATTACCCTAAGGGTGCATGTGTGAATAGGGTGTTTGATTGCATGCATTTGTCTTTTATTTTTAGGTTATCTACTTGTCGGTTTTATCTTGCCATACACACCTAATTACTAGCATTTGTATAATAGTAATAAAAAATGGAGAAAATAAATCCTACATTATTACAACTATATCAAAGTGCATGAAATTATAAAGAAATAAATAAAATAAAAGTAAGAAAAATGAGTGTCTTTCGATTGGGGGGGGGATAACCTTCGATTGACCTTATTCGATTGGGGGTTGGCATCAGTAAGGCAAGGTCTTTCGATTGGTTCTTGGAAGCAGCAAGGTCCTGTCCTTCGATTGGGCACTGGTACCAGTGAGGTCATGTCCTTCGATTGGCCTGGAAGTCAGCGTGTGGCGAAGCCCAAGGTTCTGCCGTTCGATTCTGCCTGGAAAAAAGTGTGGTGCAGCCTAAGGTTCTGCCTTTCAATTTTGGCTGGAATTTAGTGCAAGTGTTGTACCCCAAAATTTGCCCTCCCATTTCCTCAACATTTTCTCATCACAATACCCTTGGAGCTCAAGATCCAGTTAGGGTTTCCTCTGCTCAAGACTTCTCCTAGCACTGTTGACCCAAATTAGGGTTTGTGTTTGCACAAAGATATTTTGACCTAAAATGCCTAAAGTGACTTTCATGCTTCATGTTGGACTCCCAAGTTTATCCATACCAAGTTTCAAGCCTTGATTCCAAACTTTGCCCAATCAATTGGACAGTTGACCTAGAAATCAGCTGTATTGGGGAAAAGTCAACTGTGGCCAATTGACAGTCAAACCTCATGGAAATTGGCCCACATCAACATTATGAACTCATATGGACCATTTGATCAAGTTTGGATCACAATTTCACAAGAAATTTGATCAGATCACCAAAAGGGCAAAATGGTCATTTTTAGGGTTTTGACTGCACAAAAGCAATTTTTGACTGTTTGACCTAGCCAATGGCAAACCAAGCTCACATATGGACTCAAGGACCCCATGTAATTGTCTTGACATACTCAACAAGTTCAAAAGATCCCAAATACACAAGATTGACAGTTGAATTTTCCAGTCAATTGATCAATTTTTTACTGTATACTGAAAAGTCAAACTTTGACTTTTTGGTCAAAATCAAGTGTCAAGATTCATTTTTCATCAAAACATGCCAAATCATGAAACTTGTTCATCAATAAATCCAAAATCACAAATTAGGGTTTGAAATGAAGATTTTTTCATAACTTAGAATTTTTCTAAGTTATGAAAAACCCTAATTTTTTCCTAACTTTGTCCCACTTTCTCACCAAGATTCATTTGGATTCAAGCAAAAGTCAAAACATGAAAGTTGTAGTCCATTGCAAAATATACAACTTTGATTCACAAAGTTTCCTTAAAAGAAGCTTGTAGCTCAAGTTACAATTTTTGGAACAAGGATACCAAACCATTCTTAACTTAGAGAAATTTTGAACCATTTTAGGCAGGATTTTTTCCTAACTTCAAGACCATTTTTCACACGCTTCCACTTGGAATTTCAATTTGCATTTCAAATATGGATTGTAGTACACATTCCAAGCTTTCCAAAATGTCATAGAACTCATCAAACAACCTCATGGTTAGGGAGAATCGAATTTGGCAAGTTGGGAAAAACTCACTTTTGTTATGGCCAATTTTCATGTTCATACACTTAGGCAATTTTGAACTCAGCTTGCATTACTTGATTACAGGTCCTATATCCCTTTTGCACTCATAAATTTAATGCTAACTCATTGTGCCAAGACCTTATTTTGTGTGTTCAAGCATTGTATGCAAAACTAAGCCATAAATAGAAAAAGCAAATTAGCCATTTTAGAAAAGTTGAACTTTATGTCAAATGCAAATCCAAGCAAGTACAAGGCAGATCCTTTTGGCACAAGTTTATGAACTAATCCCACTGATCAAGGAGAGATTATGCAGCATGCTTGAGGGGCCTGTACAAGCTAGAAACACCACTTGACATTTTCTTGCTTAAAGTTGAAGTAACCTTGCATAACAACACACAACTCTCATTCCTGTGAACCAGAGCTTAAGCAAAGATTGTGAACACATTCTAAACATCCACCCTGACCTAAAACACGAGCCAACCATCTCCATTGCCTTCTCAAACACAGAAACACCATAGAACTGCCAAAACAGGGCACCTGCTGCAGATTGAGTTCCATGACTCAATCCATTCGTGCATTCTTGCTAAAACCACTTCAAACACTTTCCCTACCATCCATACAAACTGTCCAAAGCATTAGAAGCATACTGTAACACCCCTAACCAACATCACCATTTTCATTTTTCTGTTTTGCAGTTGAAGTGCCATAACACGATTCTCTTGGTTTCCAAGCAAACTAAAGGTTGGAATAGCATCCTGAGACATCAAGGAAGCTATACAAATCATTACCTTGCCTTGTAAGCATCTCCATTGTTGCACACGTTTCCAACTGAACAGGTAAGTTCATGAACTTGTATCTCTCTATCCAGGCATTGTTAGGTTTAGATTTGTGAAGAAATTATGTCACATTCATAGCCCTGAACATGCCCATATAATTAGTTTTCATTTATGTTATGTGTGCTATGAGAATTTGATGTCTGAACATGGAACAAAAACTAGGTCAGGAATTGGGGGAGAAGAAATTCTCTCTCATTTCTGAGAGTTAGATTGATTTCTTTATATGTCTAGAATCGTGGCTTCAAGCTCTACAGGTTTCATGTTGCAAGATTTGGGAAAAGATCAAGGAATCTGGAGATAGAAAACGCGTGTTGTTGTTGTTCATACAGGTCCTGAGGTTGAAGACAAAGTCTTCATGGGCTGGGCCTGTTTCATTTTCCTATTTACACCTTGTTTCTACTTTTGAACCCCCCTGACCCATTTTGAGTTTCATTTGCTATTTTTAATTTTTTCCTTTTGATTCTGATTTGTTATTTTTCATTAAAGCATAAAAAACATTAAAAACATTTTTCCACATTTTTTTTGCATTTTAGTTGATATTTATTTTCTTTAGTTATATATATATATATATATATATATATATATATATATATATATATATATATATATATATATATATATATATATATATATATATATATATATATATATATATATATAAATAAATACATAATGCTTTTTGTTTAGAATATTAGGAATAATATCAAATACATTTATTTTCTAATTTTTATTTTATTTTATCTTCTGAAAATATTTTATATAAAATATACTTTTTTTATAAATATTAAATATTATTATTTTGTACATATTCAATATATTTAGTAAATAATACAAATACATACATATATATTAGTATATTTAGGTTAAAAAATACAAAATATATACATTTTTATTTTTATTAATATTTAACATTAAAAATACCTTTTTGACAAATATATTTCTCTTTTATTTATTTTTTGTACATAACTAATAAATATTGTACATATTAAATAATTAATACCTTTTCTTTAATAAATTAGGGTTTTGCCCCAAACATGAAAAATACCCAAAATTAATACTTTTATTTTTGTTTCCTTGACACATAAAAAACACTTTTTACATACACATAAAAAATCATTTTTGCATCTTGCATATTTATCTTATTTTATTTAATTATTGCATATTAAATAATTTGTATAATTCCATTTGGATTGTAATAGTTTAGGATTTAATTCTTGTCAAAATACCCCCATTTGAACATTTGTACCCCCCTTCCCATATATTGTGTTGTAATAACTTAGGAACTTTATTTTTCGCACTTTAATGCTTTCTAAATATGCCATGTTAGAACTAGGGTTTGTATGCAAATCAATTAACCAAAATAGTTTGACCTAAATTCAAGATAAACAAGCATGAAAATGGACAACACTAATCACACTTGCACCCCTAGGGTATTCCACTTGTTGCCTTCAATAATGGGCCATATTGCATGTTAGGTCTCTTTGGGCAAAACAAAACAATTCAAATGATCATAGTCCCTCGATTACGCTTTCGAAAGCTGCCTAAAAAATGATCAAGTCCCTCCAAGGAAAAATTGCCCAAAGACACTTGGCACCATTGCAATTATGGTCTAAACGATGACCCGCGCCCGTCCCTTTCACATCCTAACACAAGATTGTCCACCAAATGCAATGGTGGAACAAAATTGTTAAAAGGGTTAAAAACATAGGAGAAATCTTTGAGAAATTTAGGAGTAGACAAGCTCTTAGTTACTTGAATCAAACTTGCAAAACAAAACACTTGCCTATTTTTCAAACCACACATCACTACACTTTCAAAACAACTTTCAAAAAACATTGAAAACCTTTTCAAAAGACATACACCTTTGTATACATCCCAACATGGATCATTACAAAGGTTGCCACCACATTGGCCTCTTTTCAAAACATTTTCAAATCCACACACACAATGCACCATTTCAAACAATTGAAAATTAAGGCAAGTTGATCTAAGCAAGTAACTAAGAGCCCATGGATAACCATGGATAGAAAAGGTGCTAATACCTTCCCTTTCTATAATCTACTCCCCGAACCCAAGAAAACATCTCAAAGGTTTTTGCTGTGCTTTTTAACCTTTCCTTAGGATAAAATAAAAAGTCGGTGGCGACTCTTGCTCAATCGAAACATTTGCGAATACAAACGCAAAACTCAAGTCAGTTCTCCCACCGTATCACAGAACTAGCGACTCTGTTGGGGATGTTTTAAGTGGAGTAACCTTAGGGCTTAGATCACCCTCTTGCATGACTAATTGTTTGATTTGGTTGCTTTATCTTTTGGCTCTCTTGTTTGGGTTTGCAATCCTACACCCGGATTTTGGGAAACATTCATAGATAGCAATACGTTGTGGAAACTGTGTGGGGTATACCGACACGGTCGAAGCAATAGCTATGTTAGTGCGACATATTTGTGAGTACCGGTAACCCTTGAGTTCAATCAAGGAGAGTACGGGGCCGCTGAGTGATGTCACTAAGCACTAATGACCTAGAACCTTACTTGACCATCTTGGCCTTTCATTAGGGGTAGTGGGATGACCGGCTTTGGTGCAGTCCGAAGTTGGTAGATACTCGATACTACACTCATTGAGGGTTGTTTTCTTGGAATATTTTGGTCGCTAGTTAAGTGGCTAAACCAAAACAATGAACAATGAAAATAATCCAGTGATATTGGGCTCCTTAGAACCCGGTTACTATTTAGGACAGGTTTTTAAGCCAACTACACTCAAGAGGATACTTACCTATGAAACCCCATGCAAGCCTGAAACTAGGGTTTGGTGTGATTTGCTTGTACATATGTTTGTGCATACATCATAAACATCATAAAGCATCATATGCATTTACTAACCACTTCAAGGGTTTAGATCTTCATCTTTGTTCTTGTTTTGTAGGTCATGGAAATTCCTCGCAGAAAAACCATCCAAGTCAACCTTGTGAGAATCCCTCCTCAACTCAAGGAGCTCACATCAAGAATTCCGGAAAGCTCATCCTTCAGTGAAAGACATGGTAGACTGCTCAGCTTAGTCAACACCAACATTGAAGAGGACATGACGAAAGTGCTATTCCAGTTCTTTGACCCTCTTCACCACTGTTTCACTTTCCCCGACTACCAGTTGGTACCCACTTTAGAGGAATTTTCTCAACTCCTGAGAATTCCTATCCTAAATCAACTACCTTTCAACGGTACGGAAAAGGAACCAAAGCCTGAAGATGTTGCTCGAGCATTACATCTACAGCCATCTGACATCAAGGGGCATTGGGAAACTAGAAGCGGTGTCAAAGGCTTATTAGCAAAATTCTTGTTTGAGAAGGCACAAGAGTGTTGGAATTCATTGGACCTACAAGCCTTTGAAGAAATTGTGGCACTCCTTATCTATGGGTTGGTCCTGTTCCCAAATCCTGATCAGCTTGTAGAGGTCAACACCGTCAAAATCTTCTTATCCAGAAATCCAATACCAACATTGCTTGGGGACATCCTTCACTCATTTTACACACGAACAATGAGAAAAAGGGGTGTTCTCATGTGCTGTACTCCTCTCCTTGCAAGGTGGTTTATTTCGCACCTTCCACAATCTGTCTTGAAGAATGACCAAGGCTCAAGGTGGTCCCAACGGTTGATGACTCTTACTCACTCTGATGTACATTGGTGTTCTCGGTCCAGAGAAAATGTCATCATCATCGATCGTTGTGGAGAGTTCCCTAATGTTCCATTACTTGGCATTAGAGGGGGCATTACCTACAACCCTTGCCTAGCTTTGAGGCAATTTGGATATGCACGAAGAGATGGTCCTCACGACATGTTGATTCCTGACCTAGTTTTTGACTTCGACAACGATGCGCAAGGACTTCACCAAAGATTCATCAGAGCTTGGAGGATGCCCAACAAGGTTGATAGCAAGACACTGGGACACAAGAACTCCATCCCTCTTGAGCCTTATCTCAAGTGGGTACGAGCGTGAGCCCAGAGTCTAATGATGCCTTATCCTCATGTTCTCCCTGTGATTAAAGAGCCCGTTAAGGAAGGAGATGTTCCCTACACCATCCTACATCCTGACATGCCTACATCGTGGGAGGAGATGCAGAAGAGTTGGATCCAACTCAAGGAGGAACGGAACACTTTTGAAGCCAGCTTCTACGCCAGTGAGAAGAAGGTTCTAGAGCTCACCCGCCAACTTCATGAGCAAGAGGCCCTCAACACCTACATTGCACCAAAGAGGATGCGCAACGTCTTTTTACCTTGAGAAGTTGTTTTGTAATATTTGGCCCATGGGGCACTTATGTACTAACAAATTTCTTCTTATTAATATGACGTGCGTTCCTTTTGTCTGCAACAATTGTGAATTTCTAAAATCCTTGAATGCATTGCATAGATAGCATCTCATGCATCATGTGCATAACAGGTACCCCCTTTTCTACAGGTTGCTTAATCTTCTTCGCTGTTTATTTTGAACAGTCATCATGAATCCAGAATCATCCAGTGAGCAACCTATCAAGGCCCTCCAGGCCCAGAATGCCCAGTTTCAGGAGATGGTCATGAGCTTGGCCCAAGGTCAACAAGAGTTGAAGGCTCTGCTCCTAAAGAAGAAGAAGAAGAAGAGGACTGCGTTGTTCAATACTGGACACAGGTTTGGGAACACACTCCATAGCGAGGCTGATCCAACTACTTCCTCTACAGAGAAAGACAGTCCCCAAGGGGGAGGAGCTCCTAGTCCTGCAGTCTCTGATAACGAGACGGATTACAATGACGAACAATACCCTCCTACTGCTGACAGATACAAGCAATTAGAAGACCGCTTGAGTGCCATGGAGATTCAAAATGTGTCGGGGCTGGATTTCGGAGATTTAGGGTTATCTTCTGAGGTGGTAATCCCACACAAGTTTAAGGCGCCTGCCTTTGCCAAATACGACGGGGCTTCCTGTCCGAAGCTGCATCTCAGATCGTATGTAAGGAAAATCTAACCTTACACGGCAGACAAAAATCTTTGGATCCATTTCTTCCAAGATAGCCTTTCGGGGTCACAACTTGAGTGGTTCTATCAGCTAGATGGAACCAGTATCCGACATTGGGAAGATTTGGCTACCGCATTTTATAGACAATATCAATACAATTCTGACCTCGCTCCTACGCGTACCCAACTTCAGGGTATGTCACTGGGAACGGGCGAAGGATTCAAAGAATATGCGCAAAAATGGAGAGATTTGGCTGGCAGGGTGCAGCCTCCATTGACTGACCGTGAACTGGTTGACATGTTTCTAGGGACCTTGTCTGGTCCATTCTTCAATCATCTGGTTGGTAATTCCTCCGCTAGGTTTACGGATTTGATCCTGACAGGTGAAAGGATAGAAGCTGGCATCAGGTCAGGAAAAATACAGAAATGTGCCTCTGCAAGTACTGAGAAGAGGCCTTTCAAGAAGGAAGCTAGTGCCGTCTATGGTCCTAGAAGACAAGTCAAGCCAAAAAGCCGTCAAGCCATCAATGCCTTGGTGATTTCAAAACCTGTTGCTGCTCCTCAGCAGTACAATCAACAAAGGGGTGAGAGGCCCAAGAGGCAATACACTCGGCTGAGTATGGCATTGTTACAAATCTTACCGCAACTACTATCAACCAGCTTGGTGACCACCAGAGAAGCTCCGAAGGTCGTGAATACTGCATCTCCTAAGTATAACCCAAATGCCCATTGTGCTTATCATTCTGATAGCCCCGGGCATACTACTGATGATTGCTGGGCCCTGAGAAATAAGGTTCAAGACCTTATCGATGCGAAGGAAATTCAGTTTGAGGCGCCTGAGAGGCCAAATGTTGTAACTGCTCCTATGCCCCAGCATAGAGTAAATGCCGTCGAGGAAGATTTGTATGCTGTTTCGGTGAATGATGTTGCTACCCCTCTATTGACTGTTAAGAGGAACCTACTGCTAGCCGGTTTATTTCCGGGTTGTAGCAAGGGTTGCCTCCTGTGTGCTGTTATCCCTACCGGTTGTCCGCTGCTGAAATCAGGCATCCAAAGCCTGATGGATAGCAAAGAAATTATGTTCAAGAAAACTGCTGTTCCGTTTGTTTCCACTGAAGAAGTATCTGTCGTCACAATTTTCAACAATCCTACCAAGGCTCCCCCGAGGAAGCCAGTCAAAATTATGTCTGTTGCGCCCATTACCATTACTGTTCCAGGGTCCCTCCCCTATGAATCTGACAAGGCTGTCCCATGGCACTATGGGGCAGACGTGTATGTGCTTGGAGTGAAGCAGGAGTTCAACACCGGTACCAGTATCAGTAACATCACTGGTCCCGCCAAGATTACTCGCAGTGGCAGGCTTTTCTCGCCTGACATTGCACCACCAGTTATCCGAAAACCTCTTATCATCACACCCGCAAGTGTGCATGTTCCAAATCAAGTTCCTGTGTCTACTACTGCCGCCGAGTCCTCTGATGCTCGGGGCAAAGAAGTTGCTACCGATTTGCCTGCTCGGACGGAGGCACCAAAAAAGACCGCTGTTGAAGCCTCCCAGCAAGAGATGGAGGAAATCCTTAAAATCATCAAAAAGAGTGACTTCAATGTCGTTGAACAGCTGGGGCATACCCCCTCCAAAATCTCTATGCTATCATTGTTGCTGTTCTCAGAGGCCCACGCCAAGGCCCTGATTTCATTTCTAGAAACGGCCCATGTGCCGCAAGAGACCTCTGCAGATCAGTTTACTAACTGTGTGGCTAATTTGACAGCTGACAATGGTTTGGGTTTCTCGGATGCAGACCTTACCGCCAAAGGGAAAAACCACAATGATGCCCTGCATGTCTCTATAGAATGCAGGGGCACTACTCTCGCACACGTGTTGGTGGACACCGGTTCTTCCCTGAATGTATTGCCCAAGAAGGCCTTAGATCGGTTGGATTGTGAGGGCCTGGAATTGAAACCTAGTAACATCATTGTTAGAGCCTTCGACGGTTCTAAGAGGATGGTGCATGGTGAGGTAGACATTCCTATTCGTGTGGGTTGCCAAGTCTTTGACTCAACGTTCTACATGATGGATATTCGTCCATCTTATTCCTGTTTGCTGGGTCGACCCTGGATTCACAAGGCTGGGGCGGTAACATCCACTCTACACCAGAAGCTCAAATACCCTGTCAAAGGGAAGATTGTTACTGTGCAGGGTGAGGAGGAATACATGGTAAGTCATCTGAATTTATTTCGGTATATCGAGATGGACGGGGAGTTTATTGAAACCCCCTTTCAACATTTTGAAGAGGTACCTCCAACGTTGGCGTCAGCTGAGACAGTGGTTGAAGAAGACTTTCCTTTAAAGATGGCTTCCCTGAAGGATGCCCGGGCAGTGATCGAGAAAGGCAAGTGCGCAAACTGGGGTCAACTTCCTGACTTCACTCAAAAGACCGACAAGTTTGGGTTGGGCTTCACTGCAGAGGCTCAGAGGGCTGTTCGCAAAGAAAGGATCAGAAAGCTTCTGGTGTTCATCACCAACCCAAGAGTGAATGCTATCGAGGAGGACGTAGAGGAAGCAGAATTTGACAGTTGGATCTATCCAACCACCAACAACGGACCAAGCAACTGGACGGCAAAAGATTTTACACCTATTACATTTGTCACGCAGTAATGAACTCTTTTGATTTTCAATTTGTAACAAACAATATGTTGAAACTTTATTGGCTCGGTGTCCTACCCGGGGCACCGTAGCTCCATTTGTGAGGGCTTTTTGTATGACATTTCCATATATCATTAATCAAAACATTGGACGTTGTTGCATTTCAAATCTTGTGCTCTTTTTCTTTCTGTGTTATATATTGCAAAACAGCTATATTTACACACACTCACTTATACAGGTTCCAATCCACTCTGGATCTCACTGGTAACGGCTCTGCTACCGCCAGTTATGACTTCGAAAATCCAATCAACTTGGCCGAAGACGAAGGTGAAGATGATTGCGAAGTTCCTGGTGAACTCGCAAGACTGCTACTCCAGGAAGAGAGGGACATTCAGCCGCATGAAGAGCCAGTGGAGACGATAAACCTGGGTACTGAGACAGATAGAAAAGAAGTCAAGATTGGTGCCAATCTAGAGCTCAGCGTGAAGCAACGATTGATCCAGATGATGCATGACTACATGGAAATCTTTGCTTGGTCTTACAAAGACATGCCTGGTTCGGATGCTGACATTGTAGTTCATCACCTGCCTACCAAGGAAGACTGCCCTCCGGTGAAACAGAAGGTCCGCCGCATGCGCCCAGAGATGTCCGAGAAAATCAAAGCTGAGGTTATGAAACAATTTGATGCCGAGTTTCTAGCAGTGACTTCTTATCCTCAATGGGTGGCCAACGTGGTTCAAGTACCAAAGAAAGATGGTAAAGTCAGAATGTGTGTTGACTACAGGGATTTGAACAGGGCCAGCCCTAAGGATGATTTCCCTCTGCCTCACATCGACGTTCTTGTTGACAATACTGCTCAACACAAGGTGTTCTCCTTCATGGATGGTTTTTCGGGGTATAATCAGATCAATATGGCTCCTGAAGATATGGAAAAGACTACCTTTGTTACTCAGTGGGGCACCTTCTGCTACAAGGTCATGCCATTCGGGTTGAAAAATGCTGGGGCAACCTACCAACGTGCCATGGTTGCTTTATTTCATGATATGATCCATCATGAGATTGAGGTATACGTTGATGATATGATTGCAAGGTCCCAAACTGAGGAGGAACACCTTGACCATCTGCGGAAGCTGTTTGACCGACTGAAGTTGTACAAGCTGAGGTTGAACCCAAACAAATGCACCTTTGGGGTGAGGTCTGGAAAATTGCTAGGTTTCATTATAAGCGACAAGGGTATTCAAGTGGACCCTGCCAAGGTGAAATCCATACAAGAGATGCTGACTCCCAAGACAGAGAAAGAAGTCAGAGGCTTCCTAGGACGACTGAATTACATTGCCCGATTCATCTCACATCTAACTGCTACCTGTGAGCCAATCTTCAAATTGCTGAAGAAAGATCAAGTAGTACGTTGGAACGATGAATGTCAGGCCGCTTTCGAAAAGATAAAGGAGTATCTCCAAGAACCACCCATTCTTATGCCACCAGTAGAAGGGAGACCTCTAATACTATACTTGACAGTACTTGACAACTCGATGGGGTGTGTGTTGGGGCAGCATGACGAGTCTGGCCGAAAAGAGCACGCTATTTATTACCTGAGCAAAAAGTTTACCGACTGTGAGACTCGGTACTCACTGCTCGAGAAAACTTGATGCGCTCTGGTATGGGCTGCTCGCCGGCTGAGACAGTATATGTTGACTCACACTACTCTGTTGATTTCAAAAATGGATCCAATCAAGTAAATATTCGAAAAGCCTGCTCTGTCTGGAAGAATAGCAAGATGGCAAATGATCTTGACATAATATGACATCCAGTACACAACTCAAAAAGCAATCAAAGGAAGTGTATTGGCAGACCATTTGGCACACAACCCTGTGGACAATTATCAATCATTGAACTTCGAATTTCTAGACGAAGATATCATGGTAGTAACTGATTGTGAAGTACCTGGACCGGATGAAGGACCCGAGGAAGGATCCCGATGGTCTATGCATTTTGACGGAGCCTCGAACGCTTTGGGTAACGGCATCGGCGCTGTGATCATATCCCCTAAAGGTACTCATACTCCACTCACCGCCCGGCTGTGTTTCAACTGCACCAACAACATGGCAGAATATGAAGCATGTATTATGGGTCTTCAAGCTGCAATCGACTTAAGGATCAAGTTTCTGAGTGTCTTCGGAGATTCCGCTCTCGTGACCAATCAGATCAAAGGCGAGTGGGATACGAAACACCCGAATCTTATTCCTTACAAGGAGTATGTGTTGACTTTGTTTCCCCACTTTGAAGAGATAACTTTTGAACACTTCCCAAGAGAGGAGAATTAGTTAGCGGACGCACTAGCTACGATGTCTTCAATGTTCAAAGTCAAATGGGACAATGAGGCTCCCCGGATCATTATCTGGAAGTTGGACGAACCTGCATACTGCTGCGATCTTGAGGCCGAAGAGGTAATCGAGAAACCCTGGTATCATGAGGTGAAGAGATATTTGGAAGCTCGAGAATACCCCGAAGGCGCATCGGTCAATGACAAGAAGTTCATGAGAAGGTTTGCGGCAAAATTCTTCCTCAGCAACGGCATTCTCTACAAACGAAATCATGATTCAACTCTATTGCATTGTGTGGATAAAACTGAAGCAGAGAAGATCATGGTAGAACTACACGAAGGTACATTCGGAACACATTCCAGTGGACACACCATGGCAAAGAAAATCCTTCGGGCGGGATATTTCTGGTCCACAATGGAAGCCGACTGTTACCAACATTCTCGAACTTGTCATAAGTGCCAGATCTATGCTGATAAGGTGCAC
This sequence comes from Vicia faba, assembly GCA_948472305.1. Classification (NCBI taxonomy): domain Eukaryota; kingdom Viridiplantae; phylum Streptophyta; class Magnoliopsida; order Fabales; family Fabaceae; genus Vicia; species Vicia faba. Next base: position 240,581,577 of record OX451741.1, on the reverse strand, counting down.
ATCCCTCCGGTTCCCCTGAACGTCCTGACGGCACCTTGGCCTTTTGCAATGTGGGGGATTGATATGATCGGCGAGATCCGACCGACGGCATCCAACGGGCATCGCTTCATCTTGGTAGCGATTGATTACTTCACGAAGTGGGTGGAAGCAGCTTCCTACGCCACGGTAACCAAGAGCGTCGTGGCACGTTTCATTCGGCATAACCTGATCTGTCGTTACGGCGTCCCGGAAAGGATCATTACGGACAATGGTACCAATCTTAACAACAAGATGATCACTGAGCTCTGCGAGCAATTCAAGATACAGCACCACAACTCTTCTCCTTACCGGCCGAAGATGAATGGGGTTGTAGAAGCAGCAAATAAGAATATCAAAAAGATTGTGCAGAAGATGACAGTAACCTATAAAGATTGGCATGAGATGTTACCGTTTGCTCTTCATGGGTACCGTACCTCAGCAAGGACGTCAACCGGGGCAACTCCTTTTTCCTTGGTCTATGGCATGGAGGCAGTCTTGCCAATTGAAGTCCAGATACCCTCTCTCCGGATAATGAAGGATGCAGACTTGAGTGAAGATGACTGGATCCAGACTCGACTTGATCAATTAAACCTAATTGACGAAAAGAGACTCACCGCTATCTGTCATGGTCAGACGTACCAAAAACGAATGATCAGGGCATTTAACAAGAAAGTCAGACCACAAGAGTATCAAGTTGGGGACCTGGTAATCAAACGCATCATCCTTCCTCAAAGTGATCCCAGGGGCAAATGGACCCCTACGTACGAAGGGCCATTTGTGGTTAAACATGTGTTCTCAGGAGGAGCCATGATTCTGACCACCATGGATGGTGACGACCTTCCTCACCCCGCCAATGCAGGCATAGTAAAAAGATACTACGCATGAATAAAAGACCCGCTAGGTTGACATACCTAGGCAAAAATAAGGGCTTCCCGGCGAACCAAAAGGGTTCGGGCAAAAATAAGGGATGAAAATGAAAAGAATCTGTACACCCGGCAAGTCGAAAACCTGAAAAGGCGGCTTGGGCAAAAATGGGTATCCCGGTGGACTGAAAACCCGAAAGGGCGGTCCAGGCAAAAGTTAGGGATAAATCGTAACACTATGTCTCATTGGATCACCTTGCATCCAGAATTAGGCATCAACTATCGGGCTCAGCCTTCGGCATTGATCAATCAGCTTCATCTTCAACTAAGCAGCAAAGTGATGAGACGCTTGAAGACATAAAGGCGATAGCAGAGTTGGAACCCAGTGGGAATATTGTTCACATAGCTGTTTTGTTTCCTTTTCAAAATTGTATAAACTTTATGTTGTTTGGCGGCTTTCTCTTACTAGGACGTCAGCCTCTTGTACAAAAAACGCCTATTCACAGGCAAATTTCAAAATCAATACAAGTTCACTTTTCCAAACAAATTGCCAATTGTTTTTTTCCTTTTTTCTATTTTGTCTTGAGAAGAACGTCCAATGTTCATTTTTGATATATGCATTTGACATTAAATTGCTAATTCATAAATACTTGCATACGAAACAAAAGACTGATTAAAGGTGACATCAGAAACAAGGGCAATATAGAGTTGTCTAATGCAGTCTAGTTGCTCTGTCCGCCAAGGTACCAAGGTAGGTTCAACTGAAGAATATGACCAAGCTACCTTAACTCCCCACAGAGTAAGACATGATTCGGCAATACTCTCCCCAGGAAGAGTTAGTCTATCATCAAGCCCTACAATAGGCACCCTGTTCCCCTAGCAAGTCAGCAATACTCTCCTCCAGCAGAGTTAGTCTACGGTCAAGCCTAAAGGAAGTTGGGTATCCCCAGAAGATATCAACATTCCCCAGTGGAGTATAGGCATTCCTCAGCAAGCATCCCCGGCAGTCTTGATCTAAGGTTGTTCCCCGACGGAATACAGACACTCCAATGGAACCATTTTCCAGTACAGTCCGAAAGTTTTCCCCAGGAAATTTGGAATCCATGCCCCCAGCAGGTCTTGAAGCTTATCCCCAGTAGATTCTGGAAGCTTATCCCCTGTAAAGTACGGACGTCTCTCCCGAGCTTTATTCAAAGTTATTCCTCACAAGGGCCTATAACTGGGTTATCCTTAGCTAATTACCATGGAAGATCGCCCTCGGCAAAGTTCTTCCTATCCTCGGCGGAGTTCATCAAAGTTCCCCAACATAACTTATCAACACAATCCCCAGCGGAGTTTATCATTGTTATCCCCAGCGGAGTTTATCATTGTTATCCCCAGCGGAGTCCATCATTGAAATCCTCAGTGGAGCTCTCGTCAAAACTTCAGCGAAGTATCTCTTCCCACAGAGTAATTCCCCTCAGAGTAATCTCTCCAACAAGTTTATTCCCCAACAGAGTCATCTTCTACTACCGGTGTATTCTTGCAACCATCATCCCCAGCGGAAGCAAAGAGCTCTACTCTTCAACGTCAGCCCAGGATTTAATTCCCCGGCCGGTTGTTAAGGATTTATTTTCCTAGACGAAAATACATTCATAAACATTTCACATTTCATACATCTTGCTTACATACATGATAAAGTGCATACAACACTATCTCATTTTGAACATCATGACATCATGCATTTCATACATCATGACATTGCATACAATTGATGTTTTGCCTTTTCAAGGAAAAGGACAATCCAAAAGACGACTACTATCAACTGTCACAATTCCAGACTCGATTCCTGTATCTAGCCAAGGCACGTCTGAAGAGATTTCCAGATTCGATTCCTGTATCCAGCCAGGGCACATCTGAAGAGTTTGAAGATTCGATTCCTGTATCCAGCCAGGGCATATCTATTGACGACTATTTCCAGACTCGATTCATGTATCTAGCCAGGGCACGTCTGAAGAGATTTCCAGATTCGATTCCTGTATCCAGCCAGGGCACATCTGAAGAGTTTGAAGATTCGATTCCTGTATCCAGCCAGGGCATATCTATTTACGACTATTTCCAGACTCGATTCCTGTATCTAGCCAGGGCACGTCTGAAGAGATTTCCAGATTCGATTCCTGTATCCAGCCAGGGCACATCTGAAGAGTTTGAAGATTCGATTCCTATATCCAGCCAGGGCACATCTGAAGAGTTTGAAGATTCGATTCCTGTATCCAGCCAGGGCACATATGAAGAGTTTGAAGATTCGATTCCTGTATCCAGCCAGGTCATATCTATTTACGACTATTTCCAGACTCGATTCCTGTATCTAGCCAGGGCACGTCTGAAGAGATTTCCAGATTCGATTCCTGTATCCAGCCAGGGCACATCTGAAGAGTTTGAAGATTCGATTCCTATATCCAGCCAGGGCATATCTGTTGACGGCTATTTCCAGATTCGATTCATGTATCCAGCCAGGGCATATCTGTTGACGACTATTTCCAGATTCGATTCCTGTATCCAGCCAGGGCATATCTGTTGACGACTATTTCCATATTCGATTCCTTTATCCAGCCAGGGCACGTCTGAAGAGTTTTTAGATTCGACACCTGTATCTAGCCAGGGCATACCTACATGAAGAGATTGAAGATCAACACCTGTAACAAGCCAGGAAAACATCTGTCTTTCTCAAAGTGCGCAAGTTATCGCTAAGGAATCTCTTATGCGGTCAACACTTCCAAATGGCATCTATAAGCCCATTCCCGATGAGGTTCTGTCACGTCTCCAGATGGCATCTATAAGCCCATCTCCCCATCCACCATCTCTCCAAATGGCATCTATAAGCCCATTCCCGCCATCACATTGCTGATACTCCAGCATGCGAGTGCAAATTTCCGGGCACTCTAGTGTCCAATCTCCTTTTACCTTCGAGCCACGAAAGGCAAACTTGCCAATCTAACTCTTCAGGTCTAAGAAGATTGAACAGGGGCAAGCATGCCTTTTGATTATGGCTAGACTTTAGTGTAAGCATGCCTTTTGATTCTGCCTTTCTGCCTTGGAAGTCAGCAAGGAAGCCCAAGGCTTCGTTTCATGTTTCCTTTCCCCTGTTTCTTTCGTTTGAGGCATTAAATGGCAACATGGCCTAAGGCCATGCTGATACTTATCTTGTAAATAGTATAATAGTTAAAGCATATTTAAGTAAACAAGCAGCAAAACGAAAGGGGGGTTAGCTCTGAAAACATGTTAAGATGGTGGAAACGAAAAGAGCAAAAAAATGTTATGTACATGCTTGAAAACGAAAAGGAGTTGTATTTACATGTGTTGGAAACGAGAGATGCAAGGGTAAGAGTGACTTACCTTGCTGGAGGTTTTGAATGGGAGATGGACCTTGAGTGGAGGCCCTGAGTGTTTCCTGGATTCGAAGGGAGGGGCCTGAAACAAGGCCTGAGATACTGGATTCGAAGGAGGACAGAAACAAAGGTTATGTTTCTTTCTACTGGATTCGAAAGAAGGTAAAGTGTGGGAACTTTTCAGAATCGAAAGAGGGAGATGTTTGGGATTCTGGGTTTTTTTTATTTCTCAAGTGTTGATGAACTTGAGAGTTTTGTGTTTGTGTTTGAGAAAAATTTGGAGATTCTTTTCGCCTGGTCCAAAAGTCCTCCTCAGCTTTGCAAATGTTCCTCTATTTATAGAGAAAGGAAAGGATATCTTTTAGGTAGCCAGCCTTGCAAAACAAAGATAAACTAATGTAGCGTGAAAGTACATGTGGGGGGGGGGGGTGTTGGCAGTTGATTAGACTTGTGCTTATGATTTTGACTTTGCTTGTGCTCAGACAAAATAAATTTGGGGGCTCAAGGAGCTGACTTGGTGATTAAAATACCCTTTATGAAAATAGATAACATAGCTTTTCATCATTTCCTCCAAAAATAGTAATAACTAATGGATAAAGCTTCGATTATGTGTGTAAACCTCTGATTATGTGAAGATTTGGAAGTAACATAGCCTGTCAAGTAGCTGGTCATGTGATTTTCCTCATATTTGCTTCAAACGAAAATTGCTTCGAATGGCTCAGCTTGGATTCGAAGTAAGCTGATTGGAAGGGGATCCATATTCCAATTGAAGCTTTGCATGCAGGTACTTGTGTCCAATCGAAGGCTTGTGTTCGAAGGAAGCATATTGCACAATCGAAGCAAGCTTGCAGGAAGCATATGCCCAATCGAAGCAAGCTTGCAGGCAACACGCTTGGTGAATCTAAAGGTTTGTCTTGCAAGGGGCACGCGTGGTCAGCATGTCATGGCCTTCGATTGCGAGCATGCAGGCAGCACACTTTTGAGCAATCGAAAGAGGCTGAGAGTCAATCGAAGGGTTCCAAATCGAAAGAGACTTATTTTTCTCCAAATTTGTCAAAAATGTTATTTTTATCTGTTTTCTCCCTTTTTGACAGTTTCCTTTTAATTTTGGTACTGGAAAAACCCAATGCACTTGTGCAAGCTTGAATCCTGAGAATCTTTGTGAGAAAACCCTTGAGAATTGAGAGGGCAAATTTTAGAGTACGACATCGAGTAAAATGAAGTGTTATGTCGATACTCAATATTGTTAACACTTTTTTGAAATGATACTCTAATTACACCTAATTGTAACTTCAACATAGTGATGACTGAATCTCAGCATTTGCATAAATCTTTTCGATTGTTATATATCATGTTTTTGAGTCTCCAATTAAAAGACTCTACCCTATAAAACAACATTATATGAAATTCAATAAATAAATAAACTATAATTTTCCTAATAATATTAAACTAACAAGGTTATAAAGTCTACATTTTTGTGGTCATGTTCCCTAAATGCAACAACAATTTTTTTTAAAGGGTGTCAATCATGTTTGGTGTATATAATTAACAAATGAAGAGATATTAGCACATACTATTTTAAAATATTGTAAGTGTTTCTCAAACTTAAACATCCTATTTAAATATATGACTCTGTTCTATATATCCCTAACATGCTATTGCCTATTAACCTCGAAGTACTCCCTGCATTTTGAACAAAACTATTTTTAATACATTTTATTGTCTGGCCAAGTTTAAAATGAATTTTAATTTACCTTATGAATGATTTGAATTAGATATTCTATTTATTTGTCATTTATAGATAATGCTGGGACTATGAAACTCATATAATTTTGTTATTAAAAGTGTTTATCCTTAGATTGTAACTTGTCATTTGCCAAGAGATTAATTCGTGTAATTTGATGAATGTTTAATTACTAATATGTTAGGATTAAATGATGTGAAGAAGGACTAATAACATATATTAATAATTTAATTGGTAAGGTTAAATAAAGAGTACAAGGGGAAGTCTAAAGTTATTATCATAATTGATATCTTTTTATTATAATAATAATAATAATAATAATAATAATAATAATAATAATAATAATAATAATAATAATTATTATTATTATTATTATTATTATTATTATTATTATTATTATTATTATTATTATTATTATTATTATTATTATTATTATTATTATTATTATTATTATAATAATAATAATAATAATAATAATAATAATAATAATAATAATAATAATAATAATAATAATAATAATAATAATAATAATAATAATAATTGTTGTTATTAATATTACATTTTAAAAACTTTTTTCAAATATTTTATCACTCAATCCAATCATATAAATTATTTCGTACAAGAACTAGAATTGTGATTGGCTTGTGATGGTGGACTCTTGAATCAACAATATGGATCTCTAAAATGGTAATACGGAGTGAACTTGCAAAGTTAACACTCCAACACCAAAGTTAGTTACAAAATCCATAATGAATAAAATGCAAGTTTGAAAAAATATATGTACCTTATATTTCTCATCTAGAAGTTATATATGATGGATTATTTTATGGGTTTCGTCGTATTAGGCTTGGTTTTGGATCTCACCTATATTGGGTCTTTGGTAGGCCCATAGTAGTTTCCCCAAGGCTCGTCATATGTTTTATCTTTCATGAAAAAATTTAAAGTCGAGGCCAGCATCTCATCATTATGGCGACCATAAGGAAATTGTAGAAGTAGCGAGGAACATACGCATTAAATGCACTTTTCATCGTTAATACATTTCGCTGACTTTCAGGCATGTGACCTTATGCTCACAAATTAGGGCATGATGCTTTTCTCTAATATATTCGAGTGCACTCAAATGCAGTTGTATTTGCAAGGTATGATCTAGCCGTAATTATTTATCCTTATTTTCATATAATAAAGACTGCCGGTTGCTATATGTTCTACTATAAAGTGTAACTAGTTTTCAAATGTTCTTTTCGCTTTTTTTGCCATTCAAAATTTGTCTCCTCCTCTAAAATCATTTTCCATTTACAAGCTCTATCAATTTTAACCACTTAATATTTCCCCTATAATAGGTCCCGCTTCCCCATGTCCATTTCTTTCTCGAGCTTGTCTTCCTTCCCTAATGTATTTCTATACTCCCCTTTACAAACCATAATGACTAACTTAGGGAATACATTTGTACATGTGGTAGCAAAACCTAGCAGTAATGAGTCTTTACCATCCGTTAAAGCTGATAATATAGATCTCATGGACATTTTCTACGGGGTGGATATACCTATCCATGCTCAAAATGTGTCAAATTGTAGTTCTGGTCGGGTTTAGACTCCTTGGATGATAACGATGATCCTATTATGATGGGAACTGCTACTCAAGTTGTCTCTCTTTCCATACTTATTTTAACTGGGTATTGCTCTATCTAGGGAGACAAAGTGCGAGATGACTTGCTTCATTCAGTTTATAAGTGTGGTAAATGAGAGAGAGATTCCACTCGTAGTCATCCTAGGGTTTATGCTTCTTTGCAGAATTACCCTACTGATATTAAACAAAATGACCCTTTTTATGACAAAGGATCGAACATGGTCTGACCTTAATGTTTGCTGGAGCGACTGGAGGAGATTAGTATCGCTAGACAGACCTCAAATTTCTAGGAACAACTTCTATCTATTGTAGAATGGCCATTATTTTGTGTGCCGACATTGAAGTAAGGCCATCTTCTCACTAGTTTCTCTCCCTTATCCTCACCAAAAAAAGGATCTTTAGCTCATTTGAAGGGTACTCTATCCCATTTTATGACTGCTTCTTTCATAAACTAGGATTATTATTTCCTCTGACCGTTTTCGAGAAATATGTGTTTGATCATCTACATGTTTCCCTCTCTCAACTTCACATGGTATGGGTATAAGAGGAATTAGGGTTCTACCTCAAGAAAACCTTTTCTTCCATATAATCTTTTATTCTCTCTCTTTGACTAAAAAGGGGTGTGGTCAAAAGTTGATCTCCTTTTGTGAGAGTAATAATAACAAAAAAGTCTTCCTCATTTACACTGAGATCTAGAAGCAGTTGTAAAACAACTATCTCTTAGCTACTCTGATTTCTCTAGAGGCTCATTCAAAATTTTACAATGTCCTAGATTCCACCTAGGGGCCCGTTGCTTGCACAAATAGAGATCAAAGGTGCTAGTCACCAAATCACTTTGAAGTGGCCATTAATTACTATCTTGTTCCCAAAGCCTCCCTTTATAACGTTTTTTGAACTATTAATTAGTATTTGGGATATTATGGATGCAGCCTCTGTTGAGGATAAACAATTTTTTTATACTAGAACTATTTTTGCCATAATTAATTTGTGTTGATTCATGTTATTCTTATATAACTTCTAGTCACTTTATATTGATTTTATAAATGGTAAGAAAGGTAAAGAATTTGAATAAACTGTTGAACAAGTGACCTCAAACATAAGAGGGGGTGAATTGTGATTTTTGAAAAGTGTAGATATTTTTCCCTTTCTCGATTCAGACCGCGTTAGTAATGTTTTTGAGTAATAAAATGTAGCGGAAGCAAAGTAAATAAAATATGTTGCAGAAAATTAAAGAGAGTAAGGATAGAAAGATTGCACCAGAGAGTAATCCATGTTTGGCCGAAAATTGGTCTAGTCATGTCCCGAAGAGTTCTTCTTGATATTTTTCACTATAAAATTGTGAACTTTTATTGGTTATGCCCACGAAACTTAATACAATCTGAACTTTTGAATTTGAACAAGCTTGTTCTCAACCCAACTTATTCTAATGAAATTGTTTAGAGATTTATGGTTGATCTCTTTAACCAATAACAAAGCTTTTTACCAGCTAAGCTTAATAAACTAATAACAGAGATTTACGGTTTATATCAAGAACCAAAACTCAATCTCTTAAAGATATCACACCCTTAAGACTAAAAATAACCAGCATGACCACTTACAAAATTAATATTCTCCTCACAAATAAAGTTTCACTCCAAAACACTAAGGCAACCAAGCGTGAAGAATTTTTTTTTTCTAGAGAGAGAAGGAGAGAGCTTAGAAAGATAAATTCCAAACAAATATGAAGTTGTTGGAAAGTGGCGTGATTTAAAGGAAGGAAGTCACCCCTTTATATAGTAGTCGAAATAACTCAAAAAGGAAATAATTTGTGGGCCTCATTAACTATTTAATCGATTGATCTAATCGATTAGTTTAAATGAAAATGGTCGTTATGATTCTAAAAATGGAAGGTTATGATATAAATCTGTTGCCAATCGCTTAGGCGTTGTAGAAATGTCTTGGGGAATAAGTTTGATCTTTTCTAATCGATTAGACTAAAGTTTTAATCAATTAAACTAGACAAAATTTCCCTCTGATCTTTTCTAGGGTTCCTAAGTTATTTGGCACAACTTCCAAGTTATATTTTAAGTGTTTTCTTTTTGGAAAATAGTTTTTAGTGTGTGTGTATTTGTGTGTGTGTGTGTGTGTGTGTGTGTGTGTGTGTGTGTGTGTGTGTGTGTGTGTGTGTTTGTATGTGTGAGAGTTGCCTTAGTATGTTTAAGTTACTACTTTATTTTTACAATACTTGGTTCACTCTGGCTAACTGACAAAACTTGGAAAGCTTTCACATCTTTACTTTCGGGAGGATTTTTAGGACTTCTGATGTGTTTATCAAATGTCTTTGAGTAATTCATGTTTGTGGATGCGTTGTTGTCATAAAAACTTGGTTGTTAACTTCAAGCACATAGATCCATATAAACCTTATCTTACTCATCTAATCTAGTGGTGGAGATGCCAGTTCTTCCCAAAAAGTAGGTTAGGGCTTCGCGAATTAAAGCGGGAGAGGTGTAGATAGACCAGATCAACCATCATTTGTGAGGCTAAGCAAAACAAACAATGATAGAACTTTCACTTTTGTAGGACTATGAGGAACTGTGGATAGTTTCTTATCTTTTAATTTTGCTAGAAACAAGTGATTGGTTGCAACTTTAATATATATGTAAAGTGTAGAAAAATAAAGACATAAAGATATAGGACACAAGAATTATACTAGTTTCCCTTATCAACAAATGGTGTGTCTATTCCATTTACTCCTTAGAGTATTTTGAAATATGTTTTAGATTCTTTTAGAAGTCTCACACTAAGACTTATTTACAACCTTCTAGTACATACACAAACACCAAACCCTAATGGACTTTTAATCAACCCAATTTAAAAAACCTTTTTTCATAATCACCAAACACTATGATAAACTTCACCAACATTAAGGTGAAACAAGCCACACAGGATTTTGTATAGAAATGAAGATCTTATGTTGGCTATACAATAATCAGATTTAAAATTTTATTGATGATTCTTATGAATAATCACATTCTGGAAGTCGACTAACACTTTCCAACATTCCATTTTTAAAAAGTTCAAACTGGTAGTCGACTACCATATCCTAGTAGCTGACTACCACTTTCTTGGAAGCATTACAAACAACATTTTTCACTTGAAAACGGGTTTTTAAGGCAAGGTTTCCATGGATTTTTAACTTTGAAAACATTTTAGCTTAAGTTTGAAGAATACTTTATAAGCTTTAAGCCATATATAAGATGAATTATAATATATCCAAGATAAAGATAATCTTAACTTTGTTTAATGTTTATGTTTTCCATTTTGTCATGATCAATCATTGTCTGCATCTTTATCGTTCATTGTCTTCATCTTTTTCTTGTTTGTTGATCATTGTTGAATTTCTTTTTTTACTCTATTGTTAATGTATTTTTCTTCATCAAAACCCTATACAAGGTCATGGAGAGGATCTTCTTCACATATAAAATCTAATATAGCTACTAAAGATTATTCTTATATTTGAAATATTTTTGAAACTAGCAAGTCGAGATTATTTGGATAGTCAACTTTCCAGAAGTTGCAGGTAGCTTCCATTGTAACTTTAGTCGTGATTGATCACATGGGACTCTTGGAACTAGGAAGCCTTATATCTAGAAATGGAATCTTTCAATAAATGATATGATCTTGCCACCTCATAGGTGCTTGATCTTCAATAAAGGTTCTCTTAGCTTTAGCAGAAGTCAAATCAACTTTCTTCGCTCAAAGAGGAAGTGAGCCTGTACAGAACCCATATGGAGTTGGTTTTAGGGCAGATGATTTGTCGGTCACCCTTGAAGGGGGAAAATAAAGTTTCTTGTGAAGAAAAGTATTCTTTGGGAACTTTGTGAGCTAAAAGAAGATGAAGAGGCTTACTTAGGCGAGCAGAAGCCTTTCAGGAAGATTTTTCCTAGTTAGAGAAAGATTTCCTAGCTTCTTCAGCGAAGGGCTTTGTAGATACTGCTTTCAAGAATGCAATGGACCAGTTGGAATTGCTTTATATGGATACATATTTTCATAATTTTCTTTTTGCAAAATACCCCGTTTTTTCCTCTTATCTTTGGCTCAAGGTCTTATTTGGTCCCTTAACTTTTAAAAAGATTGTTAGAACAAGATTTGGTTCTACACTTTTATCTGAGTTTTGATGATAACAAAAAGTATGTTTGTATGAAAAATTTTGGTACTCAAATGTTTGTTATTTTGAGTATTTAACAAACAGGTTCTACTTCTGATGAAAGACGCTGCCAAGACATTAGAAATGACCAAGTTCTGCTTCTGTGCTACACAAGTTCTGATAAACAGTAGCAAAATGCTTCAGAAGGTTAGGAAGTTATGACTCTGATATATGTCCAAGAAAACAAGTTCTAAAGATCTACAGACAGAAGTTCTGACTGAATTCCAGATGCTGGAGACTTATGTTCCTGAAGACAAAGGGTTCTCAAGACCAAGTGCTAAAGATTCTGAAGTCTCTGAAAACTTGAAGTTTGGATAACCCAAGGTTCGACAAAGGGTTCTGAAGACCAAGTGCTAAAGATTCTGAAGATGAAGTTCTGAAGACTCTAAAGACTTGAAGTTATAATGGTCCAAGTTCTATTTTCTTACTTCTAACTCATGCTCATCTGAAGTTCAGAAGATAAGAAGATGATGTTATACATAGTACATGGTACAAACAAAATATTTCATTCCACTACCATGAAGGACGGACGCATAGTACGACCTTTTCCCCCACTATGATTCAAGCTGCCAACTTTCTAGAAGTTCCAGAAATACCCTCCGATGGATATATTATTTTATTAGCTATATAAAGGCTTCAAGACTAAAGGAATGACTACTAATTCACGTTCTTACAAGACTGTACAAAGCGTTCTTATTTCTTAAGTCTAACTTGAAATACTTATTTCTAATTCGCTTGTTTAGAAGCATATCTTTTGTAAACAAACTTTGTTCAAACTGTTGTTTGATTTTGCCTTAAGGGACCAGTTGGTCAGAATCCTTGAGAAGTCTAAGATTAGTGTGTCTTAGAGGTTGTAACGTTAGTCACTTATAGTTATCTTGTGCATTGTAATAATTTGTTTGATTATTGGATTAAGATCTTGTTCAGAAAGGAAAAATCACCTTGGCGTGTGGAGTAGACTAGCTTGATAGTTTTCAAGTGAACTAGTATAAACATACCTTGTTCTTTACTACCTGCATCTTATCTCTATTATCAGTAAGTGAAGAAAATATTTTTTCAATTAAAGGGGATATTTTTAAAGAAGAGATTTTTATTTAAAACTCTATTCAAACCCCTCTTTTCTTGTGTTTTTCACACCTTCAGTTGGTATCAGAGCCTGGTTCTGAGTGATAAAAAGTTTAAATTTTTATCAACACCTAACAATGTTCAGTACCGATACAGACTGTGTGAAAAACAATGGCTAACAACAACGTTGTCACTATTGATAATAAGGATAATGATAGAGACTATTATAATGTTAAACCTCGTATATTTGATGGAGAAAAGTTTGACTATTGGAAGGACAAAACTGAAAGTTATTTTCTGGGATATGACTTGGATATATGAGATTTAGTATTTGATGGCTATGTAGCGGTAGAAATGTTCAATACTAAGCTATTAGATTGAATAGACTTTATACAAATCAAAATAAAAATTTCCACCGTGATTTATTGTTTCCAAAGGAATGGGAAAAAAGCAAATAACCCAAAAAAGAGGGGGAAAGATTCAAGGTAAGGTGGTTGGTTATGCAAAGGGAAGGTATTAACACCCTAAACATCTCAAAGTGGAGGATATGACTTGGATTTCAAAATCAACAATGCCTCACTCATCACCCAAGTGGAAAATATCTCTCTTCAATACATATTGTAGAAGTATAGTTGTTTGCATCACTACAAGGATTGACAAGAGTTCATCCTTTTTTGAGAAAAGTTTAAAGATAAAAAGCCAAAGTGGAAAAATGGTTTGAAATGAGATTGACCGACTTTTAGTCTTCTCACAAAAAATGTCAAGGTATTATTAAGTTGATTGGAATTTATTTATAAAAAAAAGTTTTGAGAATGCATGGACATAAGTCCAAGTTTATTATGAAAGTGGTTCAAGTTCAAAAACAAGAAGAGTTTTCAAAAAGGGGGAAGAATATTTTTGAAATTAAAGAAGATGGGAGGAGAAGAAGAGACTATCCTAAAGCATAAGATAAAAGCTAGGGATAATAACCATCTAACCAACAAGAAGCCAATACTTGACATTATGAGCCAAGATAGAATTCCCATTCCTTGGATTGAAACCAATCAAGAAAAAAATACTAGACCTCTTGAGAGAATGAATCTTCAAGTGTATTAAGTCTTCATAAAAATTGGGCAGAGTAACGGTTGTATACGAGTGAATTCCATATTACAAACAAAGGGTGTAATCACAAAAAAACCTGCACACAAAAACAAACAAACAACCCAATGTCTTGAGGTATACCTCAAGAACTCCAGACAAAATAATCAGATAAGATCACAAGGTCTCCAAGATAGGCCAAGGTTTCTAATCCTAAGTCCAAGAAAAGTCCCATGCTCCATAATGCCAAGGATAGTAACCAAATAGTCCATATACCATTAAATATTTTTTAGGGTTTAGATTGATTATTAAGTATCTTAAGAAAGAAAAATAAAAAGCTCAAGTGAGGAAAATAAAAATGGCAAGAAAGTAAATGCTAAAATGAGCAAAGATGAAAATGACATGAAATGTAAATGCTAAAAGTAAATAGTACATAAAGCATAAAAAAGAATAAAAGTATAAGGTAAAACAAGTCAATTATTAGTGGTTAGTTGGATGACCATCTTGAAGCTTACATTTGGAACTCATTAGAGGATTGGTAGAACCAAAGCCTCCACACAACAAGTTGCATTTGCTTTTTGTCAAGTATATCATCCATTTGGAATTCTCATAAGTACCGTTTAATGATCAATGATGTTTAAGTGATCCGCGTTGACCAAAGGTGTTGTAGATCCATTAGAGGATTGGTAGAACCAAATCCTCCACACAATGAATCTCAAGGTTATTGGATCAAAGAGATCAAATTAACATACTTGGGCTTGCAATCATAAGTTTGGGCCACGAATGATCATTTACTCGAATCAGGACAAAATTTAGCGTTATGTTAAGCAATCGTAAGTGTACTTATATAGAAGTCGCACCTATTTTGAGGCCGGTCAATAGCAATCTATGCACCATTTATTTTGAGACATGATATAGAGATCATGCTCCAACAACATTTAGTACAATAAGAAAGGGATGAGATGAAGAGGGATGGGGGGGGGGGGGGGGATATACAAACCACATTTGAATTAAATTTTAATCAAACTATTATTAAAATCATTCATCCATTTTTGTGGAGTTAAACTCAACACCATGGATCCAATGATGTTAATAAAGTTCATGATCCAAAATCTAACCCAAGATCAACCAGAAAATAGTCACAAAATAAAATCACATTTAATATACACAAAAAGGGTTTAAAAATGTTTTAAAAATAGAAAATAATGAGAAAAATATAAACTATGTTCAAATTAATCAAGAAATGAAAAGTAAGACCATAAAAAAAATTAGAAAAAGGCTCAAATAATTTTACAAATTTTTTGGTAATTTTTTAAAGTCAGAAACTATTTTTAAAATTAAAATAAATGGGTAAAATAAACAAAAAATGGTAAAAATAAGTTAAGTCAGAAACAAAAATAAAATAAGGTCACCAATATTTGTCACAATATCATTGGATCATTCCATAATTTTTTCAGAATTTAAAAATGTATAAAAGTATTTTTAAACATTTAAAATAAATCAAATAAGTGTAAAATTTATACAAAATACCAAAACACAAAATTAAATTGTGAAAAAAATAAAATCAGAAATAGAATAATCAAAAATATTTTTCATAATTTTTTCAGATTTTTTGGACAAAAAATGAATTTTCTATGATTTTTTGAAATTTAAAACAATTAAAGTATAAAAATCAGAAAAAGAAAAAAAAGTAAAATATGTGGACCATTGGATGAGAGTCAAAACGCGTTAGTAATCAAATCCAAGGGATATGACGCGATGTGCATATCATGGTCATTAGTGAATATTGTACATAATCATTAATTAAATCAGAATTTGAAAAATACAGATGGCGCGCCTTCATTGGTTGGAAGATGACACGTTGGTCATCTTCAACCTCTAGCCATCACGAATTGTAGGTCTCTCAAACTGTAAAATCAGAAGCTCAGACCTATTCCATTCGCTTCGTCTCTTTGAGACGAAGACAACCCCACCCTCGCGCCAAATTTATATAAACTGTAGCTCAAGCAATTTGGAAGGAAAGTTTTGAAAAGGGATTTGAAATTTTATGGTCAAAACGTGTTTCCAGTAAAAGTTAAGTGTTGCAAATAGAACCAGGGCAATGAAGGCAACACAATGATATCAGAGTTTTGAAGAATTGATGAAGGAATCTACCTATTGAAATTGAGTTGCAGAGCTCTGAAACTGGACTTCTATGGAGCAGTATAGGGCACGATTCTTGAATGCAATTATGTGGTTAGCTTCAGGGAAGATCAAGGAAGGTGAATTGATGAAAAAATTAGGTTGAAAAAGGCTCGAAAATGGATTTTGAAGTTACTGAATTTTGAGTTGTGAAACAAGTTTGGCAGGGTGATTATGGCAATCCAAGCTTGGGAAATTGAATGGGATAGTTCATGTATTTATAGGAGAAGCGAATGGGATCAAAAGGAAGAGTGAATGATGCGTTTTTGAGGGAATTCGTGCAAACCTGATGCACGAGTGAAGTGTGATCCAAACTTCATCAAAACTCATCCAATTATTGCATTTTGATGCACTAATCCACTTGGGAAAGTTGGCTAATCATGTTTAGACCCAAAATGCATGTTAATTTGAGGTTTAGAGGTTGTAACATGAAATTCAAATTCTGACTTGCAAGGAAACTTTAATTCCAAGTTACCAATTTTGAAACCATGGCATTCTCAGCTCAAGGGGTCTTAGGCATGATTCTTGATGCTTTAGAAAGATTAGGTTACAAGCTTTTCAATGGAAAAAGAATGGAGTTAAATGGATGGTTGAGCTGAAAGTTGTATTGAGTCAAAGTTGGAGAAAAAAGGTTGACTTTCCATACTTAGAAATATTTCAAATTCTTCTTCAAAAATGACTTATAATGTCTTGCATCCAAACATGGCCTTCCACTTGGAATTTGATCTTGACCAAAAAAGATGGCATGAAGTAGATCTCTTTAATGACATTTTGAAACTTGAATCATTCAAAATCTCCAAAATTTGAGAAAGTTATGACTTGTTGAAGTTGGCAGAAAATCATGAAATGACCTATAATCTTTTGCATTTTTAAGGCAACTTCCATCCATTTTCCCACTTTTCACATAAAATAAGGCATAAAGTTCACATCTTCAAGATCATTATGGAAAAATAATGGACTCAAGGGGATAAAAATTGACCAAGTTGTGACCATTTGAAGTCACATATGGAAAATTGGGGACTCATCTAGAGGACTTGTAATCTTACTTCCTCATCAAGTCTCTTCCTCATGAAAACTCCTTGGAACCTTTGAAGTGATTTGTTAAAAACCATTTAAATAGGATTATGTCTTTGGAATCACTCAAAAATACTAAAATATGAGCAAGGTATACTTCTTTGAAGTTCAAAACCCTAGCTCCTAAATCAAGAAAATGCTTTGAGGAATTTTGACAATTTTGAACAACCTTCTTGTACCGACACTCTTGCTTTGTGAATAGAAGTTGTTGAGGATGATAATGAGGACTCATAGCCACCAAAACCACTTCTATATCTTGAGATTTGAGAGAAATATGCTCTTGTAACCAATAGGAACAAGGCCTTGTCCAAACATGACAACTTCTCCAATCAACCCCTTGTACTTTTGAGTCAAATCTAATAACCTTGAAATGTGATGAACAAAAGCAACCTTGCCATGCCAATTCTTCCAAAACCAATCCAATGGTGAGGTTTGAACTTCTCAAGCTTTATTGGCTAGGGCATGGAAATAAACTCATGAACCCATGGGGGGACTTCTTAAATCTCCTTGCCTTTACCTACATGGATAACAAGCAAGACAAACCAACATTGAATTTTATTAGTTAAATGAAGAAATCAAAACAATATTCATGATCACAAAAGGAACATAAGCCAAGGTTCTTGGTAATCCCTCAAAAAGGGAAAAACTAAATGTAGGAATGGGAACCAAGAATCCTAGTGTGATCTTGTTGTGAGTGAATCAACATGGTTTGATGAAGGGATCTTAAGGGCAAAAATTGGGGTACAACAGCTGCCCTTATTTAAGTTTCTTCTATCCGGAGATACGAAGGTTAAAAATCTTCGTGTCGACGCGATCGAAGATACTTAAATATAAAATAAATCCTATTTTTGGCCCTAGGATACCATGCAAATGCTTATGATCATGAATGCATATGAACAGGACCAAAGAGACGCAAAACAACACTGAGGATGTAACAATAATAAAGAAACAAAGTAGTAACCCCACCAGGAAAATAAATCACTGGTGGACCAAAAGAACTGAATCAGAGAGGATGCTAGAATGGTCAAAGGATACACCAACTTCAACCGAAGGCGAAGCTATTAACGTTTACTGAAGGCAGAGAGAAATATAACAAACATTGACGTTCACTGCCAATGTCCTACCAACTTTCACTGAAGGTAGAAAGAGAATATATCATAGCATCACCGTTCGCTGATGATCAACTACCAACGTTCACTAAGGGTAGAAAAAAGATAACAAACACCAATGTTACTGCCAATGGTCTACCAACTTTCACTGAAGGTAGGAAGAGAATATATCATAGCATCGCCGTTCACTGACGATGAACTACCAACATTCACTGAGGTTAGCAAAAAGATAACAAATACCGACATTCACTGCCGATGGTCAACTAACTTTCACTGAAGGTAGAAAGATAATATATCATAACATCACCGTTCACTGACGATGAACTACCAACATTCACTGAGGGTAGCAAAAAGATAACAAACACCGACGTTCACTGCCAATGGTCTACCAACTTTCACTGAAGGTAGAAAGAGAATATATCATAGCATCGCCGTTCACTGATGATGAACTACCAACATTCACTGAGGGTAGCAAAAAGATAACAAACAACGACGTTCACTGCCGATGGTCTACCAACTTTCACTGAAGGTAGAAAGAGAATATATCATAGCATCGCCGTTCACTGACGATGAACTACCAACATTCACTGATGGTAAAAAAAAGATAACAAACACCGACGTTCACTGCCGATGGTCTACCAACTTTCACTGAAGGTAGAAAGAGAATATATCATAGCATCACCGTTCACTGACGATGAACTACCAACATTCACTGAGGGTAGCAAAAAGATAACAAGTTTCCCCAATATTCTGGTGTTTCACCTAGAACCAGTCTCAACTTCTTCTTTAACCAAGGCACTCCGCCTGTAAAGAATAATATATAAGTTGTCTCAAATAAAGAGACTTGCTACTTGTTGTCACGGAGGATTGTAAAAAGAAATGGCTTTTTTGGGATGAGGTATGACTTCCTATGGAGATGCCACGATATTCTTGCTGAGGGGATAAAGTCTTCTCGTGCAAAATAAACGCACCAACCAAAGCTTGGAGTTTTCAGCAATCCAAAGTGAATAACATTGTCGGGGAACCACAGATCCAAACCAGAAATAAACTGGAATGAAACAGTCAACCAGAATACATCCTTTGAGAAATAAAATCAAGAGGGAAAACCAAATCCATCCAAAAAAGGAGCTGTACCGGAAGGATAAAGGAAAAATCTTCTATGAGGGACAACTCAGTAGGGAAATTGAAAGAATATATGTTTTCTGCTTAAGACCAACACTCTATTGAAAAGAGGGAAACGTAACTCTGCAAAATAGGGTAATATGTCAACAAAAATATTAACAAATGTCAATGAACAATGACTTGCCAATTTTAGCTATGCGTGATGTATGTATGAATGTATGAGTGTTATCGTGCATATGCTGACAAAACAAATATACAACATGGGAGCAACCAGGAAAAACTGCCTCGGTCACTAACAACACTCGGCTAAACTTCATCCAAGAATCATTCCAAGAAAGGTAAAGGCCAGCTGAGGAACAAAACCTACTTTCTGCTTTAACTTTACTGAGGAGAAACATGATCCGGAGGTAGATAAATCAAAGTGATGAAAAAAACGGATACCGGGATAGAACATCCTTCTTCAGGCTTCACCGGGGAAACCAGTGTTTTTCCAAAAGTAACATGCGTATTGGAGACTGCAAGACCAGTCTCAAGTAAAGCAGACTGACACCAAAACATCCAAACATTCATTGGGGAATTCAGGGCTACTTCATTGGAGAAAATGTGGATTGAAACTTCACATCATGAAAACTTAGAAAAGAGGAGAAATGAATCCAAACTTGACCGAGGATACCGAAATCATAAACCCAATACGGCGAAAACATCCCGAGTAGACCATCCCGAGGGGAACAAAAGCTTCTCAAAACAACTGGAGTTTATCCATTCCCGGGATCACCATTTTTGTTGTCATTGTTTCATCACAAATCTCAAAGTAAAAGTAAATTGTAAAAGCCTTTTTTTGAAAAATCAATTTTGTTATTTAATCTTTTTGCTTTCAAAGTTATTATTAATAATAAACGGAGTCTTTGTAAATTAAATAAAATAAGAAATACAAAGAATTGGGTAAAAGCTCAAATTTCATTAACAGAATGGTAGCCTGCGAATGGCGAGACTCCATAGATGATTACAAAGTTCGGAAAATGGTAACATATAATGGAAAAGATACATTGAGAAGCAATGACCACTATCCCCTCTAACAACTTTTGAAATCCTGAGCAGCAGCTTCTGTTGAAGTATGGTGAGGATCAGAGAAGATTGTTGCTTCAACGATCAAGTCTTCTCTGACATAGTTACTTGCCAAGAAAATCCCTAACTTTTGCCTAAGCTGCCCTTGCGGGTTTTCAACTTAGCGGAAAATTTATTCTGTTTAGGTCTCTAATTTTTGCCTAGACCGCCCTTTCGGGTTTTCGGCCTACCGAGACACTCCTTTTTTGCCTAAGTCGCCCTTTCAGGTTTTCAACTTAGTGAGCTGTTATTTTATTTCTTTAGGCGAAGTATTTCTTGACTGTGCCAGCATTCATGGGACGTGGGAACTCCTCGCCATCCATAGTTTCAAGAATTAATGCACCGCCAAAGAAGGCTTTCTTGACAACATACAGGCCTTCAAAATTGGGAGTCCACTTGCCCCTAGAATCAGTGTTGAAAGACATGATCTTCCTGAGCACGAGGTCTCCTTCTCTGAATTCACGAGGTTTGACCTTTTTATCAAAAGATTTCTTCATTCTTCTCTGATATTACTGGCCATGACACAAAGTTGTCATTCTCTTCTCCTCAATCAAATTCAATTGGCCAAACCTGTTCTGGACCCATTCAACCTCTGTCAACTTGGTTTCCATTATCACATGCAACAAGGGAATCTCTACCTCGACTGGGAGTACAACTTCCATTCCATACACTAGGGAGAACGGGGTTGCTCTTGTTGAAGTGCGGACATATGTTCGATATCCATGCAGAGCAAAAGGGAGCATTTCATGCCAATCCTTATAAGTAATAACCATTTTCTGGATAATTCTCTTGATATTCTTATTAGCAGCTTCAATAGCCCCGTTCATCTTTGGCCTGTATGGAGATGAATTGTGATGGAGAATCTTGAATTCTTCACACAGTTCTGTCATCATCTTGTTGTTCAAATTCGAGCCATTGTCAGTGATGATTCTGTTCGGCACACCATACCGACATATAAGGTTATTCTTAATGAAGTGCACAACCACCTGCTTAGTAACATTGGCGTATGAAGCAGCCTCCACCCATTTGGTGAAGTAGTCAATTGCTACAAAGATAAAACGATTTCCATTCGAGGCTTTGGGTTCTATCATCCCAATCATGTCAATACCCCCACATAGAGAAAGGCCATGGGGAGGAAATCACATTGAGAAGTGTCGGAGGCACATGGACCTTGTCTACATAAATCTGGCATTTATGGCACTTCTTTGCAAATTTGTAACAGTCAGACTCCATCGTCAGCCAATAATAACCTGCCCTTAGCATCTTTTTAGCCATCGAATGTCCATTGGCATGAGTGCAAAATGAACCTTCATGAATCTCATGCATCAACATGTCTGCTTCGTGTCTATCCATGCATCTGAGCAAGACCATGTCATAATTTCTCTTGTATAACACATTTTCACTGAGGAAGAAACTTCCTGCCAATCTTTTCAATGTCTTTCTATCTTTCTTCGATGCACCAATTGGGTATTCCTGAGTCTGAAGAAAATGCTTGATATCATTATACCACGGTTTTTCGTCTGCTACTTCCTCTGCTGTAAACACATGAGAGGGCCTATCCATTCGTCAAACCGTAATTTGGGGTATATCATTCCAAGTATTCACTTGGTACATAGAAGCCAAAGTTTCTAGAGCATCCGCCATTTGATTTTAATCTCTAGGGATGTGATGGAATTCAACTTTATTGAAGAAGGGTAATAATCTTCTAGCATAATCTTTGTAAGGGATCAAGCCAGGGTGATGAGTATCCCATTCTCCTTTAATCTGATTTATTACCAAAGCTGAATCACCATACACATCTAGAATTTTAATTCTGAGATCAATAGCTTCCTCGAGACCCATGATGCAAGCCTCATATTCTGCCATATTATTAGTGCAATCAAATGTTAACCTTGCAGTAAAAGGAATGTGCGATCCATGAGGAGTGACAATCACAACACCAATTCCTTTACCATAAGCATTCACAGCTCCATCAAATATCATACTCCAATGAGATTCAGGGTCAGGGCCTTCCTCAGGAAATGACTTATCACAATCCTTCACTTTCAGGAACATCACATCCTCATCGGAGAATTCATATTCTACAGACTGGTGATCCTCCACGGGTTGGTGAGCAAGATAATCTGCGAACACACTACTTTTAATGGCCTTTTGATTGCGGTATTCGATATCATATTCATATAACAACATCTGCCAGCGGGCAATTCTCCCAGTAAGAGCAGGCTTTTCAAAAATGTACTTGATTGGATCCATTTTAGAGATCAACCAAGTGGTGTGATTCAACATATACTGCCACAAACGCTTTGCCGCCCATGCCAAAGCACAACATGTTTTTTCCAGCATGGAATACCGTGACTCACAATCAGTGAATTTTTTATTGAGATGATAAATGGCGAACTCCTTCTTCCATGTTTCATCCTGTTGTCCCATAATACAACCCATGGATTTATCTAACACTGTCAGATACATAATCAACGGTCTTCCTTATACGGGAGGGAGCAAGATAGGAGGTTCAAGCAAATATTCCTTAATACTCTCAAATGCCCTTTGGCAGTCATCCGTCCACACACAACCTTGATCTTTCTTTAACAACTTAAAGATCGGTTCACATGTTGCAGTCATGTGGGAAATGAATCTGGAAATATAATTCAAACGCCCAAGGAAACCTCTGACTTGCTTTTGAGTTCTTGGTGCTGGCATTTCTTGAATTTCTTTGACTTTATCAGGGTCAAATTCAACTCCTTTCTGGCTAACAATGAAACCTAACAACTTCCCTGATCGAACATCGAAGGTGAATTTATTTGGATTCAAGCGGAGACGATACTTCCTTAAACGCTGAAACAACTTCAACAATTCTTCTATATGCCCTTCTTCAGTATGGGATTTGGTAATCATATCATCAACATATACTTCAATTTCCTTGTGCATCAGATCATGGAATATGGTTGTCATAGCCCTCTGGTACGTTGCACCAGCGTTCTTCAACCCGAAGGGCATCACTCTCTAATAGAATGTTCCCCGGGGTGTGATAAACGTTGTTTTTTCCATGTCCTCTGGAGCCATTCTTATTTGATTATACCCGGAAAATCCGTCCATGAACGAGAATACTTTGAATTTTGTTGTGCTATCCACTAACATGTCAATGTGTGGCAATGGAAAATCATCTTTTGGACTAGCTTTATTTAGATCTCTGTAATCTACGCACATGCGGACTTTTCCGTCTTTTTTCGGTACTGGGACAATATTGGAAATCCATTGAGGATACACTGACGTCAAAAGAAAACCAGCATTAATCTGCTTTAGAACCTCCTCTTTGATCTTTACTGACATATCTGGGTGAGTTCTTCTAAACTTTTGTTTAATTGGCGGACACTCTGGCTTCAAAGGCAAACGGTGCTCGACAATATCTGTATCTAGACCAGGCATATCTTGGTAAGACCAAGCAAAAATATACACATACTCTTTCAACAACTCAATCAACCTTCTCTTCACATCGGGATGCAGCGATGCTCCAATCTTGACTTCCTTTGGATCTTCTTCTGAACCTAAATTGATCACTTCCAAAGGCTCTTTATATGGATGAATGGTATTTTCCTCGTGCTCAAGCAACCGTGAGACCTCTTCTGGAATCTAATCATAATATTCTTCTTCAGCCCCATACACAGGACATTCAAAGTTGGGAGAGGGTGCAGGGTCATTGTATTCAACGGGTTTTTTAATTAATCTCCACATATGATTTGTGATTGCATTTAGAAACTGACACATATAACAAGTGATCATGCAGATTGAATTTCAGTTATTATTTATTTTGAAAGGTTTTTTTTCTGATTACCATTTTCTAAGAAAAAGCAGAAAATAAAGACATAATTCGGGAAGTAAAGACAACTTTTATTAATGATCTTAAAAGTCACAGCAAACAGATAAGCCCTACAACATTAATACTTCCACCTTGGGCAGAGTGAAAGCTTTTCAAAAAATAGATTAACAAATCAAATTACTTTGAAACATGTATGCCAGAGGGAACATGAATGGTGATTCAGTTCTGAACCCTGACCCCGTGCGTCACATAATTCGGAATTTCCTGCTCTGCTTCATGTTCCACAATGGCGTTAATCCTGGAAACAGTCGGATAAAGATAGCCCCTGCTACGGAAAATGTCTTGATACTCGCCTGCAACAGACTTCGGCCTCATTCCCTTTCCTTTGTCATTCTTCTAAGAGAACCCCAAGCCAGTTCTGTTCTTGTTCACAGGTGGATCCATAATTCGTCACCAAACTTCATTATGACCATTACGCACAACCTGTTGCGCATCCTTCAGCGAAACCATGGAATTCTCATTTCCTCATATGTTATCAATGGATAAGGCTTGGAACTGGGTTTCAACAGAAGCTTCATCCACTTCTACAATGCTGAAAGAGGATAAATGAGATATCAACAATGCCTGCTCCCCATTTATGATCACTACCTTCCCTTCACACACAAACTTTAGCTTCTGGTGTAAAGTTGAAGTGACAACCCTTGCTTCATGTATCCACGGCCGTCCTAGCAAACAACTATAAGCGGGAACGATGTCCATGACCTGGAAGGTTATCTGAAACAAATGTTGTCCTATATGGATAGGTAAGTCCACTTCATCGATGACAGGTTTCCTTGACCCATCAAACGCTTCCACAATGATGCCACTAGGGTGCATAGGCGTTCCTTGATATTTCAACATCCTGAGAGTACTCCTCGGTATAACATTCAACACGGATCCATTATCAATCAGCATATTGGATAGTGAATCATTCTTACAGTTCATAGAGATGTGGAGGGCCAGGTTGTGATTCCTCCCTTCATCTGGAAATTCATCATCACAGATACTCAAGTTATTACATGAAGTAATGTTTCCTATTACGCTGCTGAACTGATCTATTGGCATATCATTCTCCACAAAAGCTTGGTCCAATACCCTCATCAAGGATTCTCTATGAGCAGAGGAGTTCATCAATAAAGCTAAGATATATATTTTTGAAGGAGTCTGCAGCAGCTGATCTACAATTCTATAGTCGCTCATCTTAATTATCTTCAAAATATCATCCACTTCTTTCTCTAACATAGCTCCACTAGTCTCTCCCGTAGCCTTCTTAGGTTCATCATTCTCAGCAACTTTCTTTCCAACATCAACATCTCTTTGAACAACTGGCGCAAACACACGACCGCTACGGGTCACCCTGCTATTTTCAGCTATATTTCCAACATCAGGCATTAGTTGGATGGGAACTTCCACTCCATCTTCTAAGATTGTAGCGTTGTATTTATAAGGCACAACCTTATCTGATTTGTAGGGGACAGGACCTGGCAAACTAATCACCAATAGGGTAACAGCTGGCTTGCTATGATACTCTACTTCAAAATGGGCGGGTGCACCAAAACAAGGTACAATGATATTTTCCCCTTCTTCCATGCAATTAGTCATTAATAAGTCATTTCTGGAAAACAAATCTTCGTCTGAAGAGAAATACTCATCTGCAGAGACATACTCTTCATATGACTCTTCTTCCGTTAAACAAACCTCAACCATATCAACTTCATGGTAATCATCCCTCTGACATGTGATCTTGATAGTTCCATTGTCTAACAACAACTGAACACCCTTCTTCATGATTGAACATCCTCGGGGGTCTCGACAGCAAACTAGGCAAGATCCATATTGGTGTTCCACCTGACCAGTCGTATGGCAGAAGGTAGCGTGCAACTGCACGAGGTCCTCATTCATATACTCCACATCAAAAATTCTGAATTCCCCAGGACATCCATAAACCATGTTCACTTCCTCTTCATACTCTGCCCTAGGCCTTATTATGTGGATGAGGCCCTCATCCATCATCTCTTGTAAATCAGCCTTTATCTTCTTGCAACCCTGTATGTTTGTACTGCAAATAGCACAACTAGAATGGTCATGCGTATAGTAGCTAAATTCACAGAGGTCTGCATGCATTTTCATCAAATCTCCTCTAACCAGATTAATATGAAAAATCTGGAAGTCGCCTGGACAACCGACCACCATATTTACAGCATTTACTCCCCCGTGCTTGGGTAAAGGGTTATCTTTCACATTAGGTCCCACGTCTTTGAAAGATAGAACACCAGATTTTACCAATTTTTGTACCTCAATCTTTAAAGGATAACAATTCTCAACATTATTCCCTGGTGCTCCTTGATGAAAAGCACATGTTTGGTTTGCCTTGTAATACCAAGGCAATGGTGACGGTATGGCGGGAGGTGGTTGGGTTTGAACCAACTTCTTCTGAATCAATGTCGGTAGTAACTCTGTATAGCTCATGGGAATATGGTCATAACTCTCCCTTCTCTGATTATGCCCTTGATTCCCCTGCTGGGACGGTCTCTGATAAGCAACAATAGTTGGAGTGGCATTCATAACAGGAGTAACTGAGGCGACTTGCTGATGACGCTGATAATTCCTTCTAGGAGCGCTCAACTTCCTTTCTTGTATAACAACATTTTCCTCTCCTTCTTTCTTCTTGGTAAACCCATAAGATGACTTCTTCACACTTCCGGATCCTTCACTCTTCATCAAACGACCTTCTCTTACAGCCTCTTCTAAGCGGACACCCATTCCTACCATCTCAGTAAAGTCACTTGGCGCGCTTGCTACCATCCTCTCGTAGTAGAAAGCACCCAGCATTTTCAAGAAAATCTTAGTAATCTCCTTCTCTTCCATGGGAGGAATCACTTGGGCGGCTACCTCGTGCCATCTCTGCACATACTCTTTGAACAATTCCCTGTCTTTCTGAACCATGGCCCTAAGTTGATCACGGTCAGGCGCCATGTCCATATTGTACTTGTATTATTTAATGAATGCTTCTCCCAAATCATTAAAAGTATGGATATTGGCGCTGTCCAAACTCATATACCACTTCAGTGCAGCACCAATCAAACTACCCTAAAAGAAGTGAATCAGCAGACGCTGATCATCAGTATGGGTAAACATTCTCCTCACGTATATCACCAGATGAGCACGAGGGCAAGTGTTTCCCTTATACTTCTCAAACTCCGGGACCTTAAACTTAGCAGGTATCTTAACGTTCGGGACCAAACATAGGTCATTAACATTCTGCGCAAATAACTCTTTTCCCCTGAGGGCCTTCATCTCTCTTTGCATCTTGTCAAATTGCTCTTGAAAATCATCCATTCTGTCATAAAGACCCAAGTCTTCACTCGGTGGAGGGAAAGGACGACACATATCATCATTAAAAAACGGAACCATATTTACCGAAGGAGGCGTCGCAGGAGCAGCATGCACCACAGGAGGTACCAGAGTAACAATATTCTGAACCACTAGAGTATCTTGAGGACCAAGATTGAAACCTTTAGGTGCAAAATTCTCTGGCATTCCCCATGGATAACCTTGAGGCATGCGATTCTGAACAACAACAGGAGTAGCAGATACGGGAACAGTCGGAGCTTCAGTAGTTGCTCTTGTTGGTTGAGGTTGAACACTCGGTGGCTGATTCTGAGCAGCCACCAGAGCTTCCATCAGAGTAGTCAGATTGGCCATGCCGGCCTTCAAAGCAGAAACTTCCTCGTGCAGCTCGCGATTCTCTTGTTCTAAGTTGTCCATCTTCTTTTTGAAATTATCCCGAGTGTTGTAGTGATGAGTCAGCTTGCTGAACGAAGTAAAGAAGTTTGGTAAGACACCTGGATATGCATAATAAATTCAATAAATATGTGCGATATGATGCATGACATGTAATGCACATGATTATTTTTGCTTTGTTATTTAATATTTCAAGGGATTTAAAGTTTATAGACATATTGCAAACATCAAAGTAATAACGCTTTTGAAATACTGAAATTTTATTATAATAACTCCAAAATGGATTACAAGTTTCAATGATCCCAAGTACAAGATGAAAATAAAATCTAAAACCCTGCGAAAAAGAACTGATGGAGATCACTCTATACGCTGGCGCTTCCCCGTGATCCTGGCAATCTGAGCCTTCAACCTCTGGTTTTCTTCCACATGTCTGATGTCAACCTCCTTCCAATCATCTAAATCAGAAAGTGAGTGATCAGCACCTGATTGAGGCTTAGGAGAAAATAAATCCCCTTGCCTCTTCATAGACTCTACCACTTAACTCTCAAGGATCTCAATCAAGTCGTCTTTCTCCTTCAGGTCTGCTCTGTAGGAACTCTCTAAAGTTTGGAACTCGTTCTTCCAAGCATCCCTTTTCTGTTGCATCCTAACCAAAGCAAGTTGCAGCTCTTCTAGATCATCTAATAAGGGAGGAGTGGTCTTCACAAATAGATCAGGCATGGGTGTCTCCCGGGTATACGGCATCTTTAACTGAATGGCTCTCGATCGGGCCCACTGAAGATATGGCTCCAAAGAAACAACACCCCTAGGTCCCAAATCCTTCCTACTCTTCTTATGAATGTGATGCCAGACCTTCACAATTTGCTCCATAGCTTCCCTATGGTCTTCTCCTTCCTTCAGAAAGAAACTACTCAAATGAATACTATTCAGTTTATCCCTCATCAGATAACCAAGTTGTCGCTGCAAGAACAAGGTTATAGTTAATTCCTCCCTTTGTACCAAGAAGAGGTACATTGGGGAAACTACCACAATTGTCAATAATCTCTATATCCTGGTAAGCTCGATGATACCAATCAATGTCCGAGTGAGTAAGTTCCATGATCTTAGGAGCCCAAAGGGGTTCCTTCTTGGCATCCCAAAAAGCATCAGACTGAGGCATATGAGAGATAAACCACCGGTACAACAGAGGCGTGCAACAAATAATCATCCCCCCATGATAAGAATTCCAAAGATGAATAGAGTAATAAGCATCACCCAACAATGTAGTAACTAGGTTTCCAATCATGAAGATTCTAATAGCGTTAATGTCGACAAAGTTGTCCACATTAGGAAATAAGAACAACCCGTAAGCAAGTAGAGCAAATATGGCCTCAAAAGCAACTGTACTCTTCATTTTGGAAAAGTAACGAGCTTTCTCCAATAAGAATTGAGCTGATAATCCTCTAATCCCTCCTTTAGTAGTCATATGAGCTTCCACCTCAGACTTCCCCAGGTGGATCAAAGCAACAATCTCATATGGTTTTGGCTCACCCTCCAAACCAGTAAAAGGAACACGATTGGTAACAGGTAAATCCAATAAATAAGAATACTCCTCCAGTATGGGCATCAACTGATAGTTGGGAAAAGTAAAGCAATGATACATCGGATCATAGAACTTGACCAAGGTCGAGAGAATACCCTCCTTCATCTTCAGCTTCATGAGAGGAATAATGGATCCATACTTCTTCCGAAAGTCTGCAGAACACTCGATCTCGGGAATTAGACTAATCAAATCATCTATCTTGGGATCCTTGAAACTGTATTTCCCGGTCTTTATCTTTCTAGAATCCATGGTTAAAAAGTACCTGAGAGATTCACAAATAGTCAACCTTTAAATCCCTTGAAATATGGTTTCTTCAAAAGATGCTTATGAGTGCATGGATGCATGATGCAACAATCACACACAAGATCACACATATAGGGTTCATAGGTTCAACGTCACGAGCATGAGGTAGAAGGTACTACCCATAAGGTGTTTGTATAAAAGTTATCACCTGCCGAACAAGGTTCTAGAGGTTCCCAGAGTCTACATCCTTCCTTTGGATATTACCAACTTCTCGATTAACTCGGTAATTAGTAATATTCTCGAGAAAGACTCATCCGAGCGTAGTATCGTGTGACAACTATTTCTGCATTACTCCGTCATAGCTTCCGCACTACACCTAAAAGGCCAAGATGGGTTTGGTATTCTACGGTCCTTAATTTCAGAAGGCTCCCAGGTCGAAAGTAATACGTCTTCCCGATTACTCGGTAAACTACACTACAGTCAAAGGGGCATCCACTGAGTGGGGGATCTCATGCCTCCTTTTTTGGGATTACTCCCTCAAAGTTAACATAACTATACCACCCTTCCTATCTTAAAGTTTGCCCAAGTCCGGGTACAAGACTTATGAGTAATCACCAAGCACCCTGAAAACCAGGAAAATCCAGACAAACATATATACAACATATAACAGAAAAAACAGTAATAACATATATACAAATATAAATAAAGATAGGCTTAACCTACTTAGGGATGGACTAAAAAGAGGTCAATCTTTCCCCAGTGAAGTCGCCATTTTTCTGTAGCGGTAGAAATGTTCAAGACTAAGCCATTGGATTGACTAGACTTTATACAAATCAAAATAAAAATCGCCACCACGTTTTATTGTTTCCAAAGGAATGGGAAAATAGCGAATAACCCAAAAAAGAGGGGGAAAGATTCAAGGTAAGGGGGTTGGTTATGAAAAGGGAAGGTATTAGCACCCTAAACATCTACGGTACTCTGCTGTTGTACCCCAAAATTTGCCCTCCCATAATCTTCAAAGTTTTGACAAGAATCATCCACAATTGGTTCAAGTTTACTCAAGGGCCACACAGTCAAACCATCCTCCTAAGACAGTCAAACTAGGGTTTTGGTTCTTGCAAGGAAGTTGAAGTTTTCAAGAGCTCAATCAAGTCTCCTATGCTCATACACATTGTCAAGTACCTACATGTCAATTTTCAAGGCTCACAAGGTCAAGTTGCACAGTCAAAAACCCTAATTGCTCAACAGTCAACTGTAGGGGCAAAATGGTCATTTGGCTGTCAAAAGTCAAAATTTTTGGTCAACATCTTATTTTGAGGCAACAAACATCATTTGATCAATGCTTGATCATGATTCTCAAAAGTATGGCTCAAAAAGTCTCAAGATGCAAAAGTTTCTATTTTTGGACAGTTGAAAAGTCAACTGTAACTTGACCAAGGCATAACTTTTTCATGGTTCATCAGAAAAATCCCATCCAATGCTCATATTGAAGGGGAAGACATTTCCTACAACTCATCTTCACACTCCAAGTCCAATAAATGCTCTCACAAAAAGTTATCAATTTCAACATTATAGGTCATTTTCAAAAGTCAACAAAAAGGGACTTTAAGTCAAAGACCATAACTTGAGATTGGTAAATCAAAATGACATGGGACCAAAGACATTGGTTAGAGGACTTCGAGACCTTTCTAAAATGTCCAAGAACATGATCAAAGCTTAAAAATTGAGCAAGATATGCATTGGAGAAGTTGGGAAATTTTTGTGAAATGGCCAAAATCATTTATCCTTGAAATTTCATTTTTTGACAAAAGGGGCCCACTTTTTCAACTTGAATTAGCTTGGCCATGCTTCCCACGTGTCCCACCTTTTATTTCAATATTTAAAATTAATTTATTCATTTTTATTAGATTTTATTGGATTTAATTCATTTTAAATCCTTTAAAATCAAATAAAAATCAAAAAGGTTAATTAAAAGGGATATTTGGATTTTATTAGCTTTGATACATCATTATGCATATCCCATATTCGTGCCAAGGCTAAATGAAGCAATAATTCAAAAATTGGTTCAAAAATGGAAGGTTGTTAATGAAGGTTTATGGAAATCTTGAACTTGAATGCCTTGCATTATTGGCCCTTAATTCCAATTGAAATACATTGCATAATGTATATACAAGCGATCAGACACAAGAATAACGGAGAAGCTGCGCTGCAATCTCAGAACCAACTTGGCATTTTCACACAAAAATTGCAAAACTGAAAACACTTCTAGAGCTTGTTTCAGACCCTCATTCTCATCCAAACACGTTGCTGACATCCTAAGGAAGCGATTCCAATCAAATTCAACACTCCATACGCCAAGAATCGGTATAACCAAGTCTGGTTTTCTTTGAAAGTTTTGATATTCGTATTTCATTATTCATGCTGTATTTTTCATTTTTAATCATGGATTTGGACTAATGTGAATGTTTTGAAGCTGATAGCATGATTGAATTGAGTTTTCAAGGCCTGTACGCGAATTCACCATGGACATTGCTTAGGGTTTCAGAGCTCTAATTTTAGGGCTTTGCATATCTGGAATAATTGGACCATGAGACCCCTACCATTGAAATCAGAACCTTCCAATGAATGGAATTTAACCATCGCGCCTTATTTATTTTTCACCATGAGCTATTCGCTATTTTCTGTGGACGGTGCTTTGGGGGGGTTTAAAACCCCCGCTATTTCATTTTATTACAGGCACAATTGGAGATGAAGGTTAGTGTGGCATGGCGTGAGTGGATGGTTTGAAATCCAGCGCCCTTTTTTTTATTTCATAACATTAATGTTGATTTTGCTTTATATTGTTTATTCTCCATTTTATGTACAAAGCGCGCAAATGGCTCACTTGGTAAAGGCTTTCATTGGTAAACACTGGGACCTGGGTTCGAATCCCAGGTCCCCTCACATTATTTCTATTATTTTGTTTAACCCTTTCCCATGCAGTGCATCATTCAGTAGTCCATCATACACCCAGCGTTTGTGCTTGCCATGTGTCCCTGATGATCCATCCAGTGGCCAAGAACCAAGAGTCCATGGAATACTCCAGTCAACGCGTAAGCATGTGATTCAAAAATTCAGAAAAGGGCCTCATTCAAATAGGCTTAATTCATCAAACCACCTCCTCAATTGGGGTCAACACCCCCCACAGTTTGCATTTTGTTTCCTTTCTTTTCATTTTTTTATTATTATTTCTAATTAATTCATCAAAACAATTTTCATAAAACAAAAATCAGAAGAATCATAAAAAAAATAAAAATATGTTTTATTTTAATTTAATTCATCAACATTTTTTTTGTAAATAAAAATTCAATAATTAATTTAGTTTTAATTTTAGGTTGTTAACTTTAATTCTTTTTTTTCTCAATAACCAAAAATATATTAAAAAAATAGGTCTTTAGCACATTTTTATCTTTTTTAAATAAATATTTTTATTTTCTTATTATAATTATTATTAACCATTAATTAATTTTGGAAATACTTGTAATTAATCAATTAGGTTTAAATTAGGTTTAACTTAGACAATTTTTCTTTAATAAATTAAAAATAATTTAGAACTAGAGTTATTTAACTTTTAATTCCAACTTAATTTTCTTTAATTCCATAAATCCAAAAACATCAAAAAATAAGTTCTTGCTTTATTTAATAATTAAATCAATTTTCAATTTCAATTTAATTCCTTTAAAGGGTCCAATGCCCTCGCATTCGATTATATTTTCTTTTCGCGCGTTTATTTTATTTCTTTTTATGAATGTAATGTATTTGCCCCAAAGCCCTGTAATAGTTAATTAGGCATTTACTTTCTGCACTTTATTTTAAATCGGGTCTTGGTTTAATTTGGCGATGTAGACCCGCGCCTTTGTAATAGCGTAGGACCTTTATCTTTTCCGCACTTTAAATTCCCGCACCTTTAAACTGTTAACAATCACATGAAAGAATGAATGCCCAAAAATAAAATCAAAACGTAGATCACCAATGCATGACAAGACAAATAATAAACTGAAAATGACACACAATTCACACACCACTCTTAGGGTACGCCTCATTGTTTCCTTGCTCCTCGAAAGGTGGTCATCGAGTATAGGACGTCTTAGTAAGTCCTTATGTCCATGAACATGGCATAAGGGTAGCTTCTAAGGTATCCTACTGTTGCTCTGGTGATCACACTGTTGCCTTGCCCCTCGAAACGTGGTCGTCGAGTACAGGACGTCTTAGTAAGTCCTTATGTTCCATTGATCTAGTTGCCTCGAAACAAGTTGCCTCGAAACGGTTGCCTCGGAATATTAAGATCAATGGCATAAGGGTAGCTTCTAAGGTACCTTACTATTGCCCGGTGACCACACTGTCCCTAACCCTCGAATTGACCCAAACACCTCCAACGGTGGTGCTACCTACCCCTCAATGGTGGGATAGCACTACCTCAAGGACATTTACACAGACTAATTCCTTAGGGTAGGTAGATGACTCGTAGATACTTGCTCTAATTCAAAACAAATCAAAAACTTCTTTTCACACCGACACTTTTCAAAGAGCTTTCAAAACAATTTTTCAAACACTCTTGAGGACTGATACAAGAGTTATTCAGAAAACTATTGACGAAACTTTTTTCAAACCCACTCACACTTGAAAAGCAAACACTTTTGAAAACACAAATGAGCAAGTATCTAAGAGCCCATGGATAACCATGGATAGAAAGGGTGCTAACACCTTCCCTTTCTATAAATCTACCTCCCGAACCGAGAAACAATCTCAAAAGGAATTTTTCTGTGCTTTTGTCCTTTCCATGTTGGAGAAAATAAAAGACGGTGGCGACTCTTGCTTCCGCGAAATTTCGCGAAACCAGCTTTAAACAGTCAGTTCCAGATCCACCGATCACAGAACTGGCGACTCTGCTGGGGACTCTTTAAAGTGAGGTGTACCTTAGGACTAAGATCACTGTGTTTTCAATTGCTTTGACTTGTTTGCTTTAAATTGTGGGACTGTCTCGGGAGTTCTATAGATCCTAACCCGGATCTGGGGATACCTTCTTAGAAAGTAGCAACAAGGCTGTGAGGGAACTGTGTGGGGTATACCGACATGGTTGAAGCAGTCTGCTACGTTGATGTGGAACTTTGGTGTGTACCGGTAACCCTTGAGTTCAGTCAAGGAGAGTACGGGGCCTCCGCGTGGTGTCGTGAAGCATCAACAGACCTTAGGAACCTTAATTGAACCATCTTGGCCTCTTTAGGGTAGTGAGATAACTACTTTGGTGTAGTCCGAAGTCGGTTGATACTCGATACTACACTCAGTTGAGGGTTGTTTTCTTGGGATATTTTGATCGCCAGTCAGTGGCTAAATCGAAACGATGAACAATGAAAGCAATCCAATGATATTGAGATCCTTAGAACCCGGTTACTTTGATAGGACAGGTTTGAGCCCCCCAACTTCAAGAGGGTAGTACCCCTAACTTCGTGTTGGCCTAAACTCTAAGGGCTGTGGTGTGACTTGTGTGCCTTATCATGTTTGTTTTTTGTGAATACTTGTGGTATGCCCTTATCATAGCATCATAACATCATACATCATCATATGCATCCACTAACCATTTCAGGGGTTCGAATCTTCATCTCTGTTCTTGTTTTGTAGGACATGGAAACTATCCGCAGAAAGACAATTCAGATCAACCTTGTAAGGGTCCCTCCTCAGCTTAAGGAGCTTACATCCAGGATTCCTGAGAACTCATCATTCAGTGAAAGGCATGGTAGACTCATCAGCCTGGTCAATACCAATGTTGAGGAAGAGATGGTAAAGGTCCTCTTCCAGTTCTTTGACCCTCTGCATCACTGTTTTACTTTCCCGGATTATCAGTTGGTGCCTACTTTAGAAGAGTTTTCCCAGCTTCTGAAGATTCCCATTCTCAATCAACTACCCTACAACGGTACGAAAAGGGAACCAAAACTTGAAGAAGTAGCTAAAGCATTATGCCTACAACCATCTGACATCAAGGGGCATTGGGAAGCCAGAAATGGTATCAAAGGGTTCTTGGCAAAATTTCTGTTTGAGAAGGCCCTAGAGTGTTGGAATTCCCTTGACCTACAAGCCTTTGAAGAAGTTGTAGCCCTCCTTGTCTATGGGTTGGTGTTGTTCCCTAAGCCAGATCAGCTTATAGATATCAGTGCTGTCAAGGTCTTCATGTCCAGGAATCCTATACCTACGTTGCTGGGGGACATCCTTCACTCATGTTACACTCGAACCATGAGAAAAAGGGGTGTTCTTATGTGCTGCACTCCTCTCCTGGGAAGGTGGTTTATTTCGCACCTTCCACAATCAGTTTTGAAGAACGAGCGGGGTTTGAGGTGGTCACAACGATTGATGACTCTTACACATGCAGATATACATTGGTGTTCTCGGTCCAGAGAGGATGTCACTATCATTGATCGTTGTGGGGAGTACCCTAATGTTCCTTTACTTGGAATCAGAGGAGGTATTACTTACAACCCATGCTTGGCTTGGAGACAGTTTGGTTATGCTCGGAGGGATGGCCCTCATGAGATGTTAATTCCTGACATAGTTTTTGACTTCGACAATGATGCGCAAGGACTTCGCCAGAGATTTATCAGAGCTTGGAGGATGCCCAGTAAGATAGACAGCAAGACACTGGGGCACAGGAACTCCATCCCGTTGGAACCTTATCTCAAGTGGGTACGCGCCCGCTCCCAGAAGTTAGAGATGCCTTATCCTCATATTCTCCCTGTGATCAAAGAGCCAGCATTGGAAGGAGAGGTGTCCTACACCATTCAACATCCTGACATGCCCACGTCCTGGGAAGAGATGCAGAAGAGCTGGATCCAGCTTAAGGAAGAACGGAATTCTCTGGAGACTAGTCTACATGCTAGTGAAAAGAAGGTCTTGGAGCTCACCCGCCTACTGCACGAGGAGAGTAATCTCAACACCTACATTGCTCCGAAGAGGATGCGTAGTGTCTTTTGGGATTGATTTGCTTTGTGATGTTTGCCCACGAGGCTTTGATGTACTGAACAATTATTTCCTTAATAATAATGTGTGTTCCTTTTTGTCTACAACAAATTTGAATTTTCAAACCCTTGAATGCATTGCATAAACACATATCATTCATCATGTGCATCACAGGTACTCTTCTTTTTAGGTTGCTTACTGTTCTTCGCTGTTTATTTCAGCATCATGAACCCTGAATCATCTACCGAGCTGTCTATCAAGGCCCTTCAGGCGCAGAACGCCCAATTTCAGGAGCTGATCATGGGTTTGGCTCAAGGTCAACAAGAGCTGAAGGCTATGCTCCTGAAGAAGAATAAGAAGAAGAAGAGGATTGTGCTATTCAACACTGGGCGCAGGCTCGGTAATACTTTGCAAAACGAAGCTGAGAGGACTACTCCATCTGTGGGGGAAGGTAGTCACCAAGAAAGGGAGGTCCCTACTCCTGTGGTCTCTGATACTGAAACAGACTTCAACGACGAACAGTATCCTCCTGTTGAGGACCGGTACAAGCAGCTGGAGGACAGGTTAAATGCTATGGAAATTCAGCGTCTGCCTGGACTGGATTTCGGAGACTTGGGGTTATCTACTGGGGTGGTGATTCCACACAAGTTCAAGGCACCTGCCTTTGTGAAGTATGACGGGGGCTTCCTGTCCCAAGATGCACCTCCGTTCTTATGTAAGGAAGATCCAGCCTTACACAGCAGACAGGAACTTATGGATCCACTTCTTCCAGGAGAGTCTTTCAGGGACTCACCTCGAATGGTTCTATCAGCTGGATGGAACCAACATTCGTAACTGGGAGGATCTGGCCACTGCTTTTTACAAGCAGTATCAATATAATTCCGACCTCGCTCCTACGCGTACCCAACTCCAGGGTATGTCGTTAGGATCGGGTGAAGGTTTTAAGGAGTACGCACAGAAATGGAGAGATCTGGCTGGCAGGGTGCAGCCACCATTGACGGACCGGGAGCTGGTGGATATGTTCTTGGGGACCCTATCTGGGCCATTTTTCAATCATCTCATTGGTAATTCCTCTGCTGGGTTTACTGATCTGATCCTGACTGGTGAGAGGATCGAGGCTGGTATAAAATCGGGGAAGATACAGAAGGTTGCCTCCTCAAATGCTGAAAAGAAGCCCTTCAAGAAAGAGGCTAGTGTTGTGTATGGCCCAAGAAGGCAAAAAAAACCTGAACACCGCCTAGCTGTCAACGCGGTGGTTATTTCTAAGCCTGCTGCTGCTCCACAACAGTACAACCAACCCAGGGCTGAGAGGCCCAAACGGCAGTATACTCGGCTCAGCATGACTCTCTCAGATCCTGCCGCAACTGTTATCAACCAACTTGGTGACTGTTAGAGAGGCCCCGAAGGTTGTGAACACTACCTCTCCCAAGTATAATCCAAATTCCCGTTGTGCTTATCACTCCGATAGCCCGGGGCATTCTACTGATGACTGCTGGGCCTTAAGAAATAAGGTGCAGGACCTTATTGATGCAAAGGAGGTACAGTTTGAGGCACCTGAGAAGCCTAATGTGGTGACTGCTCCCATGCCTAACCATGGAGTAAATGCTATTGGGGATGAAGATGAAGTGGAAGAATCTGAGTTCAACAGCTGGATATACCCAACAACCGAAGATGGACCTAGCAACTGGACTTCCAAAGACTGCATGCCTGTTACTGTTGTCACCCAGTAATGAACTTCTTTGTTTTGGATTTGTAATAAACAATAATTTGAAACTCTATGGCCCGGTGTCTTACCCGGGGCACCGTGGTTTTATTTGTGAGGGCTTTTGTTTGTCACTATCATATATCATAAATAAAAGCATTGGACGTTTTTCGCATTTCAAATCTTGTGCTCCCTTTCTTTCTTTCTTTATTGCAAAACAGCTATATTTACACACACTCACCTATACAGGTTTCGATCCACTCTGGATCTCACTGGTAACGACTCTGCTACTGCCAGTTATGACTTCGAAAATCCGATCAACTTAGCCGAAGAAAAAGGTGAAGATGATTGCGAAGTGCCTGGTGAGCTTGTAAGACTGTTACTCCAGGAAGAGAGGGCCATTCAGCCACATGAAGAGCCAGTGGAAACGGTAAATCTGGGTACTGAGACAGATAGAAAGGAAGTCAAGATTGGTGCCAATCTGGAACTCAGCGTGAAACAACGGTTGATCCAGATGCTGCATGAATATGTGGAAATCTTTGCCTGGTCCTACGAAGACATGCCTGGGTTGGACACCGACATTGTGGTCCATCATTTGCCTACTAAGGAAGACTGCCCTCCGGTTAAGCAAAAGGTCCGCCGTATGCGTCCAGAGATGTCTGAGAAGATCAAAGCTGAGGTTATGAAACAGTTTGATGCCGGGTTTCTTGCAGTGACTTCTTACCCTCAGTGGGTTGATAATGTGGTGCCGGTACCGAAGAAAGATGGTAAGGTCAGAATGTGTGTTGACTACAGGGATCTGAACAGGGCAAGCCCCAAGGATGACTTCCCTCTACCTCACATTGATGTCCTTGTTGACAATACAGCTCAGCATAAGGTTTTCTCCTTCATGGATGGCTTCTCAGGTTACAATCAAATCAAGATGGCTCCTGAAGACATGGAAAAGACTACCTTTGTTACTCAGTGGGGCACCTTCTGCTACAAGGTCATGCCTTTTGGACTGAAAAATGCTGGGGCAACCTACCAACGTGCCATGGTTGCTTTATTTCATGACATGATCCATCATGAGATAGAAGTATATGTTGACGACATGATCGCAAGGTCCAAAACTGAGGAAGAGCACCTTGATCATCTACAGAAGCTGTTTGACCGTCTGAAACTGTACAAGTTGAGGTTGAACCCGAGCAAGTGCACCTTCGGGGTAAGATCTGGAAAGTTGCTAGGCTTCGTTGTAAGTGATAAGGGTATTCAAGTGGACCCTGCCAAGGTTAAAGCCATTCAAGAGATGCCAGTTCCCAAGACAGAGAAAGAGGTCAGAGGCTTTCTAGGACGCCTGGATTACATTGCTCGATTCATCTCGCACCTAACTGCTACCTGTGAGCCAATCTTCAAGCTGCTGAAGAAAGATCAGGTAGTACGTTGGAATGATGAATGTCAGGCTGCTTTTGACAGAATCAAAGAGTATCTCCAAGAACCACCCATTCTTATGCCACCGGTTGAAGGGAGACCTCTAATACTATACCTGACAGTACTTGACAACTCAATGGGGTGTGTGCTGGGGCAGCATGACGAGTCTGGCCGAAAAGAGCATGCCATTTATTACCTTAGCAAAAAGTTTACCGACTGTGAGACCCGATACTCACTGCTTGAGAAAACTTGTTGCGCTTTGGTATGGGCTGCTCGCCGGCTGAGATAGTATATGCTGACTCACACTACCTTGTTGATCTCAAAGATGGATCCGATAAAGTACATATTTGAAAAGCCTGCTCTGTCTGGGAGAATAGAGAGATGGCAAATGATCTTGACAGAATACGACATCCAGTACACGACTCAGAAAGCTATCAAGGGAAGTGTATTGGCAGACCACTTGGCACACCAGGCAGTAGACGACTATCAGTCAATGAACTTCGAGTTTCCAGACGAGAGCATCATGATAGTGACTGATTGTGAAATACCTGGACCGGATGAAGGACCTGAGGAAGGATCCCGATGGTCTATGCACTTTGACGGAGCCTCCAACGCTTTGGGTAACGGTATCGGCGCTATGATCATATCCCCTCAAGGCACTCATACTCCATTCACTGCCCGGCTATGTTTCAACTGCACCAACAACATGGCGGAGTATGAGGCGTGCATCATGGGACTCAAAGCTGCAATTGACTTAAGGATCAAGTTTCTGAGTGTCTTTGGAGATTCCGCTCTCGTGATCAACCAGATCAAAGGCGAGTGGGATACGAAACATCCGAATCTTATTCCTTACAAAGAATGTGTTTTGACAATGATCCCCCACTTCTCAGAGATAACCTTTGAACATTTCTCGAGAGAGGAGAATCAGTTAGCGGATGCGTTAGCTACGATGTCTTCCATGTTCAAGGTCAAGTGGGACAATGAGGCTCCCCGGATCATCATCTGGAAACTGGACGAACCGGCATACTGTTGTGATCTTTAGACTGAATTAGTGACTGAGAAGCCTTGGTACCATGAGGTGAAGAGATACTTGGAAGCTCAGGAATACCCTGAAGATGCATCTGTCAATGATAAGAAGTTTCTTAGAAGGTTCGCAGCGAAGTTCTTCCTTAGCAACGACATTCTGTACAAGCGAAACCATGATTCGACCTTACTGCGTTGTGTGGATAAGACTGAAGCAGAAAGGATTATGGCGGAGTTACATGAAGGGACCTTCGGAACACATTCCAGTGGACACACTATGGCTAAGAAGATCCTTCGGGCAGGGTATTTCTGGTCCACAATGGAAGCTGATTGTTACCAACATTCTCGGACGTGTCACAAGTGCCAGATTTATGCTGATAAGGTGCATGTTCCTCCAGTTCCTCTGAATGTCCTGACTGCACCATGGCCTTTTGCAATGTGGGGCATTGATATGATCAGTTAGATCAGACCTACGGTGTTGTACCCCAAAATTTTCCCTCCCATTTCTCATTGATTTCTCACCACAAAGCCTTTGAAGCTCAAGATCCAGTTAGGGTTTCATCTGCTCAAGACCCCCCCTTGCACTGTTGACTCAAATTAGGGTTTGTGTTTGCACAAAGATGCTTTGACCTAAAATGCCCAAGATGACTTTCATGCTTCATATTGGACTCCCAAGTTTACCCATATCAAGTTTCAAGTCTTGATTCCAAGTTTTGCCCAGTCAGTTGGACAGTTGACCTAGAAATCAACTGTATTGGGGAAGAAGTCAACTGTGGCCAATTGACAGTCAAACCTCATGAAATTTGACCCACATCAACATTATAAACTCATATGAATCATTTGATCAAGTTTGGATCACAATTCCCCAAGAAATTTGGTCAGATCACCAAAAGGGCAAAATGGTCATTTTTAGGGTTTTGACTGCACAAAGGCAATTTTTGACTGTTTGACCTAGCCAATGGCAAACCAAGCTCACACATGGACTCAAGGACCCCATGGAATTATCTTGACATGATCAACAAACTCAAAAGATCCCAAGTACACAGGATTGACAGTTGAATTTCCCAGTCAATTGATCAATTTTGACTGTATACTGAAAAGTCAAACTTTGACTTTTTGGTCAAAATCAAGAGTCAAGATTCATTTTTCATCAAAACATGCCAAATCATGAAACTTGTTCACCAAGAAACCAAGAAATGCAAATTAGGGTTTAAAATGGAATTTTTCATAACTTAGAATTTTTCTAAGTTATGGAAAACCCTAATTTTTTCCCAACTTTGCCCCACTTTTTCACCATGATTCATTTGGATTCAAACAAAAGTAAAAACATGAAAGTTGTAGCTTGTTGCATAATCTACAACTTTGATTCACAAAGTTTTCTCATTTGAAGCTTGTATCTCAAGTTCCAAATTTTTGAATAAGGGCACTAAACCATTCTTAACTTAGTAAATGTTTGACCTATTTTGACAAGTTTTTCTATCCCACTTCAAGGCCATTTTCCATACACTTCCACTTGGAATTTCAAATTGCATTTCAAATATGGATTGTAGTACACATTCCAAGCTTTCCAAAATGTCAAATAACTTCTCAAACAACCTCATGGTTAGGGAGAATCGAATTTCACAATATAGCAAAAACTCACTTTTGAATTGGCCATTTTTTCATGTTCATAAGTTATGCAAACTTCTCAAAACCAGCATGCCCTTGATTACAGGTCCTTAAACCAAGTTACACTCAATAATTTAATGCTTGCTCATTGTGTCAAAGTGTTATTCTATGAGTTCAAGTATTGTATACAAGTTTAATCCATTTTTAGATAAAGTAAACTATCCATTTTTGCAAAAGTCCACTTTATGTCCAATTGGTAAATCAAGCAAGTACAAACCAAATCTCTTTAGCACAAGATTATGAACAAATTACTCTGATCAAGAGAAGCTTTGCAGCAGGATTAGAGGTCCCCTACTGACCTAAGACACCAACTTGCATTTTGTTGCTTAAAGGTTAAGAAACATTGCATAACTAAGACCATCATCCATCTCAGCTTACATACACAAGAACAAAGTTATCAAACACATTACACACATCATAACCAAGCTATTGCACAAGCCATTTACCTCCCAAACATCATCAAACCAAAAAACACCATCAAACTGCAAAAACAGAGTTGCCTCTGCAGTTTGAGTGCCAACTTCTATTTCTCTCAAGCATTCTTGCCAAAACCAGTTCACATACCTTCCATACCATCTATGCAAGCTAACCATGACCTGAAGCACGACCTGTAATCCCTCTAACCACTTCCACCATTTTCAATTTCTTGTTTTGCAGGTGAAGTTCTCTAGCTTGATTCAGAAGCTTTCAAGACAAAGTAAACATTGGAATAGCATCCCTGGACCTCAAGGAAGCTTTTCCAATCATCACCTTGCACTGAAAGTCCCTACATTGCAAGATAGAACTTCAGCTGAACAGGTATCTTGTTGAACTCGTATCTCTCTTATTATGCATCATTAGCTTTAAGTTTGTGAATAAACAAGGTTCTACTCATGCCACTGAACATGTACATGTTTTTACTTTTCATTTCTTTTGCTTGAGTTGTGAGAATTTGGAGTTTGAAAATGGCAGAAAAACTAGGTTAAGATTTGAGGGAGGAGAAATTCTCCCTCATCTTAGAGAGTTAGATCAAGTTATGCATATGGTTAGAATCGTGGTTTCATGCTTAACATCTTTTGTGTTGGAAATCAAGGAATCAGGATTTCAAATGAAGCTTGCAGGCGCGCGTTTTTTTTTGTTCAGAGGTTGAAGAAGAAGTGATCTGGGCTGGGCTTGTGTGCATTTTCTGTTCACACCACATTTCTAAGTTCACACCCCCTGAGCCCATTTTGTTATTTTTAATGATTTTTGACTTTTTTTTTTTTGTTTGACTTATTTATTTTTGCTTATGATATTAAAAATCAAAAAATATTTTTTTACACCATTTTTCTATTTTTTAGGCATTTATTTGATTATGTTGACATTTATACATAAATATATATATACATTATTATTTAGAAAAAACTAGAAAAAAATAATGCAAATATATTTTCTTTTCTTATTTTTATTACATTTCCCTTTTTTGAAATATTTCATACAAAATATATTTTTTTTATATAT
Source organism: Vicia faba (assembly GCA_948472305.1). Taxonomy (NCBI): domain Eukaryota; kingdom Viridiplantae; phylum Streptophyta; class Magnoliopsida; order Fabales; family Fabaceae; genus Vicia; species Vicia faba. Next base: position 240,537,349 of record OX451741.1, on the reverse strand, counting down.
AAATATTAATTATTATCATTTATATATATATATAATGCATATTTTATAAATAATATAAATAAATAGGTATATTAATATACTTAGGATAAAAATACCAAAAAATGTACATATTTTATTTTTTAATATTTAATACTAAAAAATGCCTTTTTACAAATATACCATATTTTATTTTATTTTTATATGTAAATAATAAACATTATATGAATGGATTAATTAATGTCCCTTTTGATTAAAAAAAAATTAGGGTTTTTGCCCTAAATTCAAAAAATACTCCAAAAATAGTATCTTTTTATTTTTTTTACATAAATAATACTTTCTTTCATACACATACAAAACATTTTTGCATCTTACATATTTTATTCCATTTTTATTTAATTATTGTACATTAAATTGTATAAATTCAAAATTGATGTAATAGTTTTAGGTTTAATTTCTTGGCTAAATATACCCCATTTGAAACATTGTACCCCCCTCCCCATATTATTATGTTGTAATAGCGTAGGATTTTAAATCTCGCACTTTTATCGCTTTCTAAATATACTATGCTAGAATTAGGGTTTTGCATGCGAATAAAAATGAACAAAATAGTTGGACCTAATACAAGATAAATGAGCATGAAAAATGGACAACACATTTCACACTTGCACCCCTAGGGTATTCCACTTTGTTGCCTTCAAATAATTGGGCCATATTGCATGTTGAACTTCTTTGGGTAAAACAAACAATCAAATGATCATAGTCCCTCAAAATGTTACTTAAATGAATGATCAAGTCCCTTTTAAAGAAAATTGCCCAAAGACATTTAACACTATTGCAACTATGGTCTAAACGATGACCCGCGCCCGTCCCTTTCATCTCCTAAAACAAGATTGTCCACCAAATGCAATGGTGGAACAAAATTGTCAAAAGGTTTAAAACATAACAAAAATCTTTGAGAAAATTTTAGGGTAGATGAACTCTTAAGTACTTGTCAACTTTCCAAGAAAACACTTGCCTTATTTCAAAACCCACTTCACAAACACTTTCAAAACAAACTTTCAAAAAAACCTTGAAACATCTTTTCAAAAAGACAAACACCTTTTGTAAAACATTCGAGTAAAGAATTGTTACAAGGGTAGCCTATACAAGGCATCTTTTTCAAAACCTTTTCAAAACCACACACAAAGCACCATTTCAAACAATTGAAAACCAAGGCAAGTTGATCTAAGCAAGTACCTAAGAGCCCATGGATAACCATGGATAGAAGAGGTGCTAATACCTTCCCCTTCTATAATCTACTCCCCGAACCCAAGAAAAATCTCAAAGGTTTTTGTTGTGCTTTTTAAACCTTTCCTTAGGATAAAATAAAAAGTCGGTGGCGACTCTTGCTCGACCGAAACATTTGCGAAAACAAACGCAAAACCATAGTCAGTTCTCCCACTGTATCACAGAACTGGCGACTCTGTTGGGGATTATTTTTAAAGTGGAGTAACCTTAGGGCTTAGATCACCCCCTTTGCATGACTAATTGTTTGATTTGCTTGCTTTATACTTTGGCTCTATTGTTTGGGTTTACAATCCTCCACCCGGATTTTGGGAAACATTCATAGATAGCTATACGTTGTGGAAACTGTGCGGGGTATACCGACACGGTCTAAGCAATAGCTATATTAGTGCGACATATTTGTGAGTACCGGTAACCCTTGAGTTCAATCAAGGAGAGTACGGGGCCGCTGAGTGATGTCACTAAGCACTAATGACCTAGAACCTTACTTGACCATCTTGGCCTTTTATTAGGGGTAGTGAGATGACCGGCTTTGGTGCAGTCCGAAGTTGGTAGATACTCGATACTACACTCATTGAGGGTTGTTTTCTTGGAATATTTTGGTCGCTAGTTAAGTGGCTAAACCAAAACAATGAACATTGAAAACAATCCAGTGATATTGAGCTCCTTAGAACCCGGTTACTATTTATAGGACAGGTTTTTAAGCCAACTACACTCAAGAGGGTACTTACCTATGAAACCCCATGCAAGCCTGGAATTAGGGTTTGGTGTGATTTGCTTGTGCATATGTTTTGTGCATACATCATAAACATCATGAAACATCATATGCATTCGCTAACCATTTCAAGGGTTTTGGATCTTCATCTTTGTTCTTGTTTTGTAGGACATGGAAATCCCTCGCAGAAATACCATTCAAGTCAACCTTGTGAGAATCTCTCCTCAACTCAAGGAGATCACCTCAAGAATTCCGGAAAATTCATCCTTCAGTGAAAGACATGGTAGACTGCTCAGCCTTGTCAACACCAACATTGAAGAAGACATGATGAAAGTGCTATTCCAGTTCTTTGACCCTCTTCACCACTGCTTCACTTTCCCTGATTATCAGTTGGTACCCACTTTGGAGGAGTTTTCTCAACTCCTAAGAATCCCTATCCTTAATCAACTACCCTTCAACGGTACGGAAAAGGAACCAAAGCCGGAAGATGTTGCTCGAGCATTACATCTACAACCATCCGACATCAAGGGGCATTGGGAAACCCGAAGTGGCGTCAAAGGGTTCTTAGCAAAATTCTTGTTTGAGAAGGCACAAGAATGTTGGAACTCATTGGACCTACAAGCCTTTGAAGAGATTGTGGCACTCCTTATCTACGGGTTGGTCTTGTTCCCAAATCCTGACCAATTGGTAGATGTCAACGCCGTCAAAATCTTCTTGTCCAGAAATCCAATACCAACATTGCTTGGGGACATCCTTCACTCATTTTACACACGAACAATGAGAAAGAGGGGTGTTCTCATGTGCTGTACTCCTATCCTCGCAAGGTGGTTTATTTCGCACCTTCCACAATCTGTCTTGAAGAATGGCCAAGGTACAAGGTGGTCCCAACGATTGATGACTCTTACTCATTCTGATGTGCATTGGTGTTCTCGGTCCAGAGAAAATGTCATCATCGTCGATCGTTGCGGAGAGTTTCCTAATGTTCCTTTACTTGGAATTAGGGGAGGTATCACCTACAACCCTTGCCTAGCTTTGAGGCAATTTGGATATGCACGGAGGGATGGCCCTCATGACATGTTGATTCCTAGTCTAGTTTTTGACTTCGACAACGATGCGCAAGGACTTCGCCAAAGATTCGTGAGAGCTTGGGGAAAACTCAACAAGGTTGATAGCAAGACTCTGGGACACAAGAACTCCATCCCTCTTGAGCCCTATCTCAAGTGGGTACGAGCCCGAGCCCAAAGTCTAATGATGCCTTATCCTCATGTTCTCCCTATGATTAAAGAGCCCGTCAATGAAGGAGAGGTTCCCTACACTATCCTACATCCAGACATGCCTACATCATGGGAGGAAATGCAGAAAAGTTGGATTCAGCTCAAGGAGGAACGAAACACTTTTGAAGCTAGCTACTACGCCAGTGAAAAGAAGGTTCTAGAGCTTACCCGCCGACTCCACGAGCAAGAGGCCCTCAACACCTACATCGCACCGAAGAGGATGCGCAATGTCTTTCTGCCTTAAGAAGTTTATTTTGTAACATTTGGCCCATGGGGCATTTATGTACTAACAAATTTCTTCTTATTAATATGACGTGCGTTCTTCTTTGTCTGAAACAATTTTGAATGTCCTAAATCCTTGAATGCATTGCATACATCAACATACCATTCATCATGTGCATAAGCAGGTCTCACTCCAGGTTTCCTTATCTATCTGCTGTTTATTTCAGTAGGATGGATCTCGAGCAAACAGTCAAAGACCTACAAGCCCAAAATGCACAGTTCCAGCAACTCTTGATGACTTTGGTTAAAAGTCAAGAGGATATCAAGACTCATCTGGAGAATAAGGACCCAGTGAAGAAGAAAAAGAGGGTCGGAGTGGCTACTTTGGGGAGAAGATTTGACAGAGAAGCTCGGAGAGTGCTTGAATTTCCTCCTACTTCTGATGAAGGGACTAGTAAAAGAGATCGAGTTGCGGTGCCTTCCGAGTCTGATGCGGAGGAGGAAGAGGTTGAAGAGGATGAAGATTATTCCGACCAGCAATACCCTCCAGCTGATGATAAGTACAAGGGTTTAGAAGACAGATTGGCTGCCATGGAATTGCAAAGGGTACCGGGTTTGGATTTTGAAGACATGGGCTTGGTCGCCGGAATTGTGATTCCCCCAAAATTCAAAGTGTCAGTGTTTGTGAGGTTTGATGGGCTGTCCTGTCCCAAAATGCATCTCAGGTCCTACGTGAGAAAAATTCAACCCTATACGGCAGATAAAAACCTCTGGATTCATTTCTTTCAAGACAGCCTATCGGGAGCCCAGTTGGAGTGGTTTTATCAGCTAGAAGGAACCAGTGTCAGAAATTGGGAAGATTTGGCCACCGCTTTCTACAAACAATACCAGTATAATTCTGATCTTGCTCCTACTCGTACCCAACTTCAGGGTATGTCACTAGGAACAAGTGAGGGATTCAAAGAATATGCACAAAAATGGAGGGATTTGGCTGGCAGGGTGCAGCCTCCTTTAACCGATCGTGAGCTCGTTGATATGTTTCTTGGGACCCTATCTGGGCCATTTTTCAATCATCTAATTGGTAACTCTTCCGCAGGGTTTACCGATTTGATCTTAACCGGCGAAAGAATAGAAGCTGGCATCAAGTCAGGAAAGATTCAGAAGGGTGTTGCTGCAAGTGTTGAGAAGAAGCCTTTTAAGAAGGAGACAGATATGGTATATTCTCAGAGAAGAGCAGGGAAGATGGAGCGTCGGCCAACTGTGGGGGCCGTAATGATTCAAAACACTCCGAGTGAGCAGCCTCGCTATAACCAGTCCAGACCAAATCAGCAACGGGTGGAAAGGCCACAACGGCAGTTCACCCGTATTAATATGACTCCAGCGCAAGTGCTTCCCCATCTATTGAAGTTGAATCTTGCCACCATCAAGGAGGCGCCAAAGAATGTAAATACGTCCTCCCCGCATTATCATGCCAATGCTAAATGCGCCTATCATTCAGACAGTGTTGGACACGACACCAATGATTGTTGGGCACTCAAGCATAAAATCCAGGACCTGATAGAGGCTAAGGAGGTAGAGTTTGACGCTCCAGAGAAGCCTAATGTGATATCTGCACCTATGCCGAAGCACGACCGAAATATCAATGCCATTGAGGAGGATTTGTATGTTGCTGACGTCAGTGATCTGACTACTCCACTGCTAACCATTAAGTTGAATTTGTTAAGGGTCGGGATCTTCCCGGGATGTAAAGAAGACTGCTACTGTTGCCACTCTCTGCCGTTTGATTGTCCACTATTAAAGAAAGGCATCCAAGGCCTTATGGATAGCCGACAAATTTTGTTCGAAAAAGTTTCTGCTGTTCCAGTTCATGTTGAAAATGTCTCAATCATAACCATTCACGCCAATCTTTCCAAGGCCGTCAAAAAGCCAGTTAAGATTACGCCAGCTGCAAAATCTGTTCCTTTAAAGATAACGATGCCAGGGCCTGTTCCCTATGTTTCTGAGAAGTCGATACCCTGGAACTATGGTGGTGACATCTACTACCATGGTATCAAGCAAGTCGAAGTAATTGAAGAAAGTTCGGATGATGAAGAAGCCAGCATTAGTAACATTGCGGGCACCAGCAAAATCACCAGGAGCGGGAGAATATTTTCTCCAGAGATTGCCCCTCCAAGAGCAGTCTTTGGACCCTCATCAGCTAAAGAAGTCATCCCTGCACCAGTAAAGCTCTCTGCTAGAACTCCTTTGATTGAAGAAGTTGTTGTTCCTAGTGCTGTCTCTCCTACCATTGCTGATAAAGGAAAGGGAATACAAGATGAGCCCGTCAGGACGAGGGCTCAACCCTTGGTGATCCCGAAAGCCTCCAAGAAAGAAATGGACGAGATTTTGAGGATAATCAAGAGAAGTGATTACGATGTGGTGGAACAGTTGGGGCAAACCCCCTCCAAGATCTCCATGCTGGCACTATTGCTTTGCTCAGAAGCGCACGCTCAAGCTTTGATTAAATTTCTGAAGGCAGCTCATGTGCCCCAGGAAACCTCTGCGGACCAATTTCAACATTGCGTGGCTAGCCTGACTGCGGACAATGGATTAGGTTTTTCTGATGCCGACCTAACCCCTAAAGGCCGAAACCACAATGATGCTTTGCATATTTCAATCGAGTGTCGCGGAACCACCCTTGCACATGTTTTGGTTGATACCGGTTCGTCACTGAATGTTTTGCCTAAGAAGGCCTTGGACCGGCTAGATTGCGAAGGGTTGGAATTGAAGCCGAGTGATATTGTCGTCAGAGCTTTCGATGGGTCGAAAAGAATGGTCCATGGAGAGGTTGAAATTCCCATCAAGATAGGTACTGAGGTGTTTAAATCCACTTTCTATGTAATGGACATCCGTCCATCATACTCTTTCCTGCTGGGTAGACCTTGGATACATCATGCTGGAGCAGTCACCTCCTCCTTGCATCAGATGCTGAAATATCCTGTCAAGGGAAAGATCATCACTGTCCACGGCGAAGAAGAGTACATGATTAGCCACTTAAATTCTTTCCGGTATGTGGAGGTTGAAGGAGAGTTCATTGAGACACCGTTTCAACATTTCGAAGAAGTTCTTCCTGAATTAGCAGTAGCAAAGTTGACAGCCGAGACCCCGAGGCAGATGGCCAGGATGGCATCTCTGGAGGATGCAAGAGCCGCAATCAAAGAAGGGAAGAATTCAGCGTGGGGGCAGTTACCCGACTTTCCGCATAAGACTGACAAGTTTGGATTAGGGTTCACAGCCGCTGGCCAAAAAGCTATGCGCCAGTCAAAGATTGAAAGAGCGCCAGTCAAAATTTCTCCTTACAGAATCAACGCCCTGGAAGATGAAGACAAGGAAAGCAACATTGAAGAGTGGATTTATCCAACTGTCAGAGGAGGATTGAGCAATTGGGAGGCTAAAGACTTTGTCCCCATCACTTTTATTCATCAGTAATTTACCTGTTAAACATTTCTTATTTGGTCTGTAATATTTTACTTTCAAACAATCCGTACACTATCTTTTCACCTCCTGCCTTGCCCGGGGCATGTAGGTCCACTTGTAAGGGTTTTGACTATTTTTCATATTCATATGCCATGTTTAATGATTCATTGGACGTTTTTCATTTGATAAACTGCTTATGTTCATTTTCTTTCCTTTTGCATTTTTTGTTTAAGGATGGCTATCCCTTACACACACCCACACTCACCAATGCAGGTACCCATCCACTCCGGATTCCATGGGTGACTATTCTGCTGTATCTTTCAATAACTCTGAAGATCTGGTCAATCTAGCCGAGTATGAAGATGACGAAGGTTGTGAAGTACCCGGGGAACTAGCCAGACTTCTGCAACAAGAGGAAAGGGCCATCTTACCGCATGAAGAGCCATTGGAAGTTGTTAACTTGGGAACCGAGGAGGATCGGAAGGAGGTGCAAGTGGGTGCCAACCTGGAACCAAAAGTCAAGGAGCGCTTGGTACAGTTGCTGAATGAGTATGTTGAAATCTTCGCTTGGTCCTATGAAGACATGCCAGGTCTAGACACAGATATCGTGGTTCACCGTCTCCGCACAAGAGAAGACTGTCCACCAATCAAGCAAAAAGTTCGCCGAATGAGGCCTGACATGTCCGAAAAGATCAAAGCAGAAGTAATGAAGCAATTCGATGCTGGCTTCCTGGCTGTTACGTCCTATCCTCAATGGGTCGCTAACATTGTACCGGTACCAAAGAAAGATGGCAAAGTCAGAATGTGTGTGTACTACCGGGATTTGAATAGGGCCAGCCCTAAAGATGATTTCCCGCTACCTCATATTGACATCTTGATCGACAATACAGCTCAGCATAAAGTGTTCTCCTTCATGGACGGTTTCTCGGGCTACAATCAAATCAAAATGGCTCCCGAGGATATGGAGAAAACAACTTTTGTTACACAATGGGGCACTTTCTGTTACAAAGTGATGACGTTCGGGCTGAAGAACGCAGGGGCAACTTATCAACACGCCATGGTAGCTTTATTTCATGACATGATACATCATGAGATTGAAGTTTACGTAGACGATATGATAGCTCGATCACAAACAGAGGAAGAGCACCTTGAACATTTGGAGAAGCTATTTGCCAGATTGAAAGAATACAAGCTCAGGTTGAATCCAAGTAAATGCACTTTTGGAGTTAGGTCTGGTAAACTCCTGGGATTCATTGTAAGCAACAAAGGCATTGAAGTCGATCCGGCAAAAGTAAAAGCAATACAAGAGATGCCTGCTCCCCGTACTGAAAAGGAGGTTAGAGGATTCTTGGGGCGCATAAACTATATTGCCAGATTCATCTCACATCTGACTTCTACCTGTGAGCCAATTTTCAAACTCTTGAAAAAGGATCAGGTAGTGGAATGGAATGACGATTGTCAAGCTGCTTTTGATAGAATCAAGGAGTATTTATTAGAACCTCCTATTCTGATGCCACCCGTCGAAGGAAGACCATTGATCATGTATTTGACCGTCTTGGATAACTCAATGGGGTGTGTTTTGGGCCAGCATGACGAGTCTGGTCGAAAAGAGCATGCTATTTATTACCTTAGCAAAAAGTTTACCGACTGTGAGACTCGCTACTCACTGCTCGAGAAAACTTGCTGCGATTTGGTATGGGCTGCTCGCCGACTAAGACAGTATATGCTGACTCATACTACTTTGTTGATATCCAAAATGGACCCTATCAAATATATCTTCGAGAAGCCCGTTTTATCTGGAAGGATAGCTAGATGGCAAATGATCTTAACCGAGTATGACATCCAGTACACCACCCAAAAAGCTATAAAAGGGAGTGTACTAGCTGACCATCTGGCTCATCAGGCTATCGAAGACTATCAACCCATGAGATTTGACTTCCCAGACGAGGACATCATGAATTTGGACAACGTTGAAAGTGACGGGCCGTATGACGGACCCGAAAAGGGATCCCGATGGACCCTGTACTTTGATGGTGCTTCAAATGCACTTGGAAACGGTATTGGCGCAATAATCATTTCTCCGGAAGGTTGTCACACTCCTTTCACGGCCCGACTTTGTTTCAGTTGCACAAACAACATGGCTGAGTATGAAGCTTGCATCTTTGGTCTCGAGGCTGCTATAGACTTGGGGATCAAATCTTTGGTCGTATTTGGGGACTTGGCTTTGGTCATCAGCCAAATCAAAGGAGATTGGGATACCAAGCATCCTAATCTTATCCCATACAAAGAACATGTCCTGACATTGTTGCCGCATTTCGAGCAAATTACCTTCGAGCATTTCCCGCGAGAAGAGAATCAGTTAGCCGATGCTCTAGCCACAATGTCCTCCATGTTTAAACTCAATTGGGAAAACGAGGTTCCCCAAATCACCATCAAGCGAATGGATGAACCGGCACATTGCCACGAGATTAATACCGAAGAAGTAGTGGAACAACCTTGGTTCCATGAAATCAAAAGGTATCTCGAGACTAGAGATTATCCTGAAGGAGCTTCCGTAAATGACAAGAAGTTCTTAAGGAAATTCGCTGCTAAGTTCTTCCTGAGCAACGACATCCTTTACAAACGAAGCCATGATTGTGTATTACTCCGATATGTGGATAAAGCTGAAGCAGAGTTGATCATGACTGATATACACAGCGGCACATTTGGCACTCACTTGAGCAGGCATACAATGGCTAAGAAGATCCTAAGGGCAGGCTATTACTGGTCTACCATGGAAGCTGACTGCCATCAACATTCCCGTACTTGTCACAAGTGTCAAGTCTATGCTGACAAAGTTCATATTCCTCCGGTTCCCCTCAACGTCCTGACTGCTCCGTGGCCCTTTGCAATGTGGGGCATTGATATGATTGGAGAGATCAAGCCCACGGCTTCCAACGGACATCGCTTCATCCTGGTTGCCATTGACTACTTCACTAAATGGGTCGAAGCAGCTTCCTTCGCCTCTGTCACCAAAAATGTGGTTGCTCGCTTTATCAAGCAAAATCTCATATGTCGGTATGGTGTTCCAGACAGGATCATCACGGACAACGGTACAAATCTGAACAACACAATGATCACTGCATTATGCGAACAGTTCAAGATTTATCATCACAATTCATCTCCCTATCGGCCGAAGATGAACGGTGCTGTTGAAGCTGCGAACAAAAACATTAAGAAGATTATTCAGAAAATGACAGTCACTTACAAAGACTGGCATGAGATGTTACCGTTTGCTCTGCATGGATACCGTACGATGACACGTACTTCAACTGGGGCAACCCCATTTTCTTTGGTTTATGGCATGGAAGCTGTTTTGCCTATGGAAGTCCAGATCCCTTCACTAAGGATTATGAAGGATGCAGGTTTGAATGAAGATGATTGGATGCAGACCCGACTTGATCAACTCAATCTGATCGACAAGAAGCGACTTGCTGCTATATGCCATGGTCAGACGTATCAGAAGCGGATGATCAGGGCCTTCAATAAGAAAGTCAGACGTCAAGTGTATCGAGTCGGGGATCTCGTAATCAAGCGGATTATCTTACCGCAAAGTGATCCCAGGGGAAAATGGACTCCTACATATGAAGGACCATTTGTGATCAAAAGCATATTTTCTGGTGGTGCAATGATTCTGACCACCATGGACGGCGACGATTTGCCGCACCCTGCGAACGCAGACATAGTCAAAAGATACTACGCATAAATAACCCGACAAGTCGAAAACCCGAAAGGGCGGCTTGGGCAAAAATGGGTATCCCGGTGAACCGAAAACCCGAAAGGGCGGTTCAGGCAAAAATTAGGGATAAAAACGAAAAAATCTGTACACCCGGCAAGTCGAAAACCCGAAAGGGCGGCTTGGGCAAAAAGGGGTTTCCCGGTGGATCGAAAACTCGAAAGGGCGATTCAGGCAAAAATTAGGGAATTAAAGCGTATGACTATGTCTCGTCGGATCACTTCAAAGACAATCTCTTCATCAACCAGTTCCAGACTTCTGATCAATCCAGTCATCGTCAAACAAAGCATTGAATGGACAGATATTCAGAGTTGTGAAAGCTATGGCAGAACGGAGTCCCATGGAACTATTTCACATAGCCATCCTTTATTTTGTATAAAATCTTTCAATATTTACGACAAAGTCCTCTTACTAGGATGATTGTCTCCTTTGTACAAATATACTCAAAGAAAATCAATACAAATACTCTTCCCAAAATTTGTGTCATTTCCCTTTTCTTTTTCTCTTGCACTATTTGTTTTATTTTGAGAAACGTCCAATGTTTTGTTAAATAGGCATATGCATTTGAAACATAATCACTTCCTAAATGAACCTAAGAAAAAGGATTACTGATAGGATGAAGGTACAGATGGATATCTTGACACCCTTTCGAAGGAAACCCCCCCAAGAGATTTGGAATCCACATCCCTAGTGAACCCTGAGGTTTATCTCCAGCAGACTCTCGAGGCTTATCCCCAGTAAGGTTCTGGAAGGTATTTCCCCGCAGAGCACGAACGTCTCTCTCGAGTTTTATTCAAAGTTATTCCCCACAAAGGCTTATAACTGGGTTATCCTCAGCTAACGGCCACAGAAGATCGCACTCGCCAGAATTCTTCCTATCCCCAGCGGAGTTCATCAAGAGTTTCCCAACACAACTCATCAATATGATCCCCAGAGGAGCTTATCCTTGTTATCCCCAGCCAGAGGATCCTCCAGAACTCATTTCCCCTCAGAATTTAAGTTTCAGTATCCCCAGCCGAGCTAAAACTTCAAATTGTCAATCCCCAGCGGAGCCAGACTAATGAGCCTTCTCCCCACAGAGTCTTAGAAAGAGAAATCTTGAATTCCCCAGTGAGATCGCCAGAGTTACTTCCCATCAAATTGAAGATTCTCAGTCTTACCTCCCCAGCATGAGTCTACTAGATTGATACTCCCCAGTAGAGGTCATCAGGAATTCTCTTTTCCAGCAGCAGCCAAGGATTTATTTTTCCCAGCAGCAGTCAAGATGTTTTTATCTTCGGCCACCTCGGATTCATTTATCCTCATCAAGATAGCTCGTCAGCTTACATGCGCATTCATCACATTCACGTCATAAACATTGATGTCACGTATATTGCATCATGCATCATAACATTGCATACAACTGATTCTTTACCTTTTCAGGAAAGATCAGTCGACAAACTAAAATTATTCAACTTCAAGATTTCTGAAAACAGTTCACGGGCTCTCCAAGTAAACGGATGTTAACCTGTCACTTGTTCAGATTCTTCTTCAAGACTTCTGAAAACAGTTTATGGATTCTTCCCAACAACGGATGTTAATCTATCGACTTGTTCAGATGCAACTTTTGAAAACAGTTTACGGACGCTTCCCAACAACGGATGCTGCTCTATTGCTTATTCAACTTCAAGATTTATGAAAACAGTTCACGGGCTCTCCAAGTAAACGGATGTTAACCTGTCACTTGTTCAGATTCTTCTTCAAGACTTCTGAAAACAGTTTATGGATTCTTCCCAAAAACGGATGTTAATCTATCGACTTGTTCAGATGCAACTTCTGAAAACAGTTTACGGACGCCTCCCAACAACGGATGCTGCTCTGTTGCTTATTCAACTTCAAGACTTTTGAAGACAGTTTGCGGGTTCTCCAAGTAACGGATGTTAACCTATCGCTTGTTCAGACCACTGAAAACAGTTTACAGATTCCTCCCAACAACAGATGTCAATCTATTGCTTGTTCAGACCCCCCAGTTCAGAGATGGTCCCAAGCTTGGATACCTTCCTGATATTCCCTTCCAGATGGCATCTCTAAGCCCATCCCCGACAATATTTCTGTCACTCTCCCAGATGGCATCATTAAGCCCATCTCCAAATGGCATCTCTAAGCCCATTCCCACATCCATTGCTTTGACAAGTGCAAATTTCCGGGCACTCTAGTGTCCAATCTCCTTTTACCCTCGAGTCACGAAAGGCAAACTTGCCAATCTAACTCTTCGGATTCAAGAAGATTGAACAGGGGCAACTGTTGTACCCCAAAATTTGCCCTCCCATTTCTCATTGATTTCTCACCACAAAGCCTTTGAAGCTCAAGATCCAGTTAGGGTTTCATCTGCTCAAGACCCCCCTTGCACTGTTGACTCAAATTAGGGTTTGTGTTTGCACAAAGATGCTTTGACCTAAAATGCCCAAGATGACTTTCATGCTTCATATTGGACTCCCAAGTTTACCCATATCAAGTTTCAAGTCTTGATTCCAAGTTTTGCCCAGTCAGTTGGACAGTTGACCTAGAAATCAACTGTATTGGGGAAGAAGTCAACTGTGGCCAATTGACAGTCAAACCTCATGAAATTTGACCCACATCAACATTATGAACTCATATGAATCATTTGATCAAGTTTGGATCCCAATTCCCCAAGAAATTTGGTCAGATCACCAAAAGGGCAAAATGGTCATTTTTAGGGTTTTGACTGCACAAAGGCAATTTTTGACTGTTTGACCTAGCCAATGGCAAACCAAGCTCACACATGGACTCAAGGACCCCATGGAATTATCTTGACATGATCAACAAACTCAAAAGATCCCAAGTACACAGGATTGACAGTTGAATTTCCCAGTCAATTGATCAATTTTGACTGTATACTGAAAAGTCAAACTTTGACTTTTTGGTCAAAATCAAGAGTCAAGATTCATTTTTCATCAAAACATGCCAAATCATGAAACTTGTTCACCAAGAAACCAAGAAATGCAAATTAGGGTTTAAAATGGAATTTTTCATAACTTAGAATTTTTCTAAGTTATGGAAAACCCTAATTTTTTCCCAACTTTGCCCCACTTTTTCACCATGATTCATTTGGATTCAAACAAAAGTAAAAACATGAAAGTTGTAGCTTGTTGCATAATCTACAACTTTGATTCACAAAGTTTTCTCATTTGAAGCTTGTATCTCAAGTTACAAATTTTTGAATAAGGGCACTAAACCATTCTTAACTTAGTAAATTTTTGACCTATTTTGACAAGTTTTTCTACCCCACTTCAAGGCCATTTTCCATACACTTCCACTTGGAATTTCAAATTTCATTTCAAAGATGGATTGTAGTACACATTCCAAGCTTTCCAAAATGTCCAAGAACTTCTCAAACAACCTCATGGTTAGGGAGAATTGAATTTCACAATATAGCAAAAACTCACTTTTGAATTGGCCATTTTTTCATGTTCATAAGTTATGCAAACTTCTCAAAACCAGCATGCCCTTGATTACAGGTCCTTAAACCAAGTTACACTCAATAATTTAATGCTTGCTCATTGTGTCAAAGTGTTATTCTATGAGTTCAAGTATTGTATACAAGTTTAATCCATTTTTAGATAAAGTAAACTATCCATTTTTGCAAAAGTCCACTTTATGTCCAATTGGTAAATCAAGCAAGTACAAACCAAATCTCTTTAGCACAAGATTATGAACAAATTACTCTGATCAAGAGAAGCTTTGCAGCAGGATTAGAGGTCCCCTACTGACCTAAGACACCAACTTGCATTTTGTTGCTTAAAGGTTAAGAAACATTGCATAACTAAGACCATCATCCATCTCAGCTTACATACACAAGAACAAAGTTATCAAACACATTACACACATCATAACCAAGCTATTGCACGAGCCATTTACCTCCCAAACATCATCAAACCAAAAAACACCATCAAACTGCAAAAACAGAGTTGCCTCTGCAGTTTGAGTGCCAACTTCTATTTCTCTCAAGCATTCTTGCCAAAACCAGTTCACATACCTTCCATACCATCTATGCAAGCTAACCATGACCTGAAGCACGACCTGTAATCCCTCTAACCACTTCCACCATTTTCAATTTCTTGTTTTGCAGGTGAAGTTCTCTAGCTTGATTCAGAAGCTTTCAAGACAAAGTAAACATTGGAATAGCATCCCTGGACCTCAAGGAAGCTTTTCCAATCATCACCTTGCACTGAAAGTCCCTACATTGCAAGATAGAACTTCAGCTGAACAGGTATCTTGTTGAACTCGTATCTCTCTTATTATGCATCATTAGCTTTAAGTTTGTGAATAAACAAGGTTCTACTCATGCCACTGAACATGTACATGTTTTTACTTTTCATTTCTTTTGCTTGAGTTGTGAGAATTTGGAGTTTGAAAATGGCAGAAAAACTAGGTTAAGATTTGGGGGAGGAGAAATTCTCCCTCATCTTAGAGAGTTAGATCAAGTTATGCATATGGTTAGAATCGTGGTTTCATGCTTAACATCTAAGTTCACACCCCCTGAGCCCATTTTGTTATTTTTAATGATTTTTGACTTTTTCTTTTTTTTGTTTGACTAGTTTATTTTTGCTTATGATATTAAAAATCAAAAAATATTTTTTTACACCATTTTTCTATTTTTTAGGCATTTATTTGATTATGTTGACATTTATACATAAATATATATATATACATTATTATTTAGAAAAAACTAGAAAAAAATAATGCAAATATATTTTCTTTTCTGATTTTTATTACATTTCCCTTTTTTGAAATATTTCATACAAAATATATTTTTTTTATATATAAATATTAATTATTATCATTTATATATATAATGCATATTTTATAAATAATATAAATAAATAGGTATATTAATATACTTAGGATAAAAATACCAAAAAATGTACATATTTTATTTTTTAATATTTAATACTAAAAAATGCCTTTTTACAAATATACCATATTTTATTTTATTTTTATATGTAAATAATAAACATTATATGAATGGATTAATTAATGTCCCTTTTGATTAAAAAAAAATTAGGGTTTTTGCCCTAAATTCAAAAAATACTCCAAAAATAGTATCTTTTTATTTTTTTTACATAAATAATACTTTCTTTCATACACATACAAAACATTTTTGCATCTTACATATTTTATTCCATTTTTATTTAATTATTGTACATTAAATTGTATAAATTCAAAATTGATGTAATAGTTTTAGGTTTAATTTCTTGGCTAAATATACCCCATTTGAAACATTGTACCCCCCTCCCCATATTATTATGTTGTAATAGCGTAGGATTTTAAATCTCGCACTTTTATCGCTTTCTAAATATACTATGCTAGAATTAGGGTTTTGCATGCGAATAAAAATGAACAAAATAGTTGGACCTAATACAAGATAAATGAGCATGAAAAATGGACAACACATTTCACACTTGCACCCCTAGGGTATTCCACTTTGTTGCCTTCAAATAATTGGGCCATATTGCATGTTGAACTTCTTTGGGTAAAACAAACAATCAAATGATCATAGTCCCTCAAAATGTTACTTAAATGAATGATCAAGTCCCTTTTAAAGAAAATTGCCCAAAGACATTTAACACTATTGCAACTATGGTCTAAACGATGACCCGCGCCCGTCCCTTTCATCTCCTAAAACAAGATTGTCCACCAAATGCAATGGTGGAACAAAATTGTCAAAAGGTTTAAAACATAACAAAAATCTTTGAGAAAATTTTAGGGTAGATGAACTCTTAAGTACTTGTCAACTTTCCAAGAAAACACTTGCCTTATTTCAAAACCCACTTCACAAACACTTTCAAAACAAACTTTCAAAAAAACCTTGAAACATCTTTTCAAAAAGACAAACACCTTTTGTAAAACAATCGAGTAAAGAATTGTTACAAGGGTAGCCTATACAAGGCATCTTTTTCAAAACCTTTTCAAAACCACACACAAAGCACCATTTCAAACAATTGAAAACCAAGGCAAGTTGATCTAAGCAAGTACCTAAGAGCCCATGGATAACCATGGATAGAAGAGGTGCTAATACCTTCCCCTTCTATAATCTACTCCCCGAACCCAAGAAAAATCTCAAAGGTTTTTGCTGTGCTTTTTAAACCTTTCCTTAGGATAAAATAAAAAGTCGGTGGCGACTCTTGCTCGACCGAAACATTTGCGAAAACAAACGCAAAACCATAGTCAGTTCTCCCACCGTATCACATACGGCATCTAACGGGCATCGCTTCATCCTTGTAGCGATTGATTACTTTACAAAGTGGGTTGAAGCAGCTTCCTACGCTATGGTAACCAAGAATGTCGTGGCACGGTTCATTCGGCATAACCTGATCTGCCGATACGGCGTCCCGGAGAGGATCATTACAGACAACGGTACCAATCTCAATAACAAGATGATCACTGAGCTCTGCGAGCAGTTCAAAATACAGCACCACAACTCTTCTCCTTATCGACCGAAGATGAATGGGGCTGTAGAAGCAGCGAATAAGAATATCAAGAAGATTGTGCAGAAGATGACAGTGACTTATAAAGATTGGCACGAGATGTTACCGTTCGCTCTTCATGGGTACCGTACCTCAGCAAGGACGTCAACCGGGGCAACTCCTTTCTCCCTGGTCTACGGTATGGAGGCAGTCTTACCGATCGAAGTGCAGATACCCTCTCTCCGGATAATGAAGGATGCAGATCTGAGAGAAGATGATTGGATCTAGACACGACTTGATCAGCTAAACCTAATAGACGAAAAGAGACTTGCTGCTATTTGTCATGGTCAGACGTATCAAAAGCGGATGATCAGGGCATTTAACAAAAAGGTCAGACCACAAGAGTATCAAGTTGGGGATCTGGTAATCAAATGTATCATCCTTCCTCAGAGTGATCCAAGGGGCAAATGGACCCCTACGTAAGAAGGGCCATTTGTGGTTAAACATGTGTTCTCAAGAGGAGCCATGATTCTGACCACCATGGATGGTGACGACCTTCCTCACCCCGCCAATGCAGACATAGTAAAAAGATACTACGCATGATAAAAGACCCGCTAGGTTGACATACCTAGGAAAAAATTAGGGCTTCCCGGCGAACCAAAAGGGTTCGGGCAAAATGAGGGATGAAATAAAAAAATCTGTACACCCGGCAAGTCAAAAACCTGAAAAGGCGGCTTGGGCAAAAATGGGTATCCCGGTGGACTGAAAACCCGAAAGGGCAGTCCAGGCAAAAGTTAGGGATAAAGCGTAATACTATGTCTCATTGGATCACTTTGCATCCAGAATCCGGTATCAACATCAGGCTCAGACGGCATCGATCAACCAGCTTCATCTTCAGCTAGGTCATCAAGTGATGAGACGCTCGAAGATATAAAGGCGATAGCAGAGTTGGAACCTAGTGGGATTATTTTTCACACCGCTGTTTTGTTTTCCCTTTGTACAAATTGTATAAATTCTTTGGTTCGGCGGCGTTCTCTTACTAGGACGTCGGACTCTTGTACATAAACGCCTATTCACAGGCAAATTCAAAAAAATCAATACAAATACACTTTTCAGTTAAAATTGCCAATTGTTTTCCTTTTCTGTTTTGTTTTGCGAAGAACGTCCAAGGTTCAATTTGTGATATATGCATTGACAATAATTTGCTAACTCATGAATATTTGCATACGAAACAAAGGATTAATTACAGGTAACATTAGAAACAGGGGCAATAAAGAGTTGTCTAAGCGATCTAATTGTTCTATCCACCAAGGTATCAAGGTAGGTTCAGCCAAAGAACATAACCAATATACCTCAAAAATTTCCCCAGGAGAGTCCATCCTGAAGATTTCCCTAGGAAAGCTGAATCATCTCCCCGGCAGTAAGCTTATCCCCAGTAGATTCTGGAAGCTTACCCCTGCAGAGCACGAACGCGTCTCCCGGCTTTATTCAAAGGTTATTTCCCTACCAGGATATAACTGGGTTATCCTCAGCCAAAAGCCACGGAAAGATCGTCCTCGGCGAAGTCTTCCTGTCCCCAGCGGAGTCTATTAACACTTCCAACATAACAACGGTATCCCCAGCGGAGTTACCATCAATATCCCAGCAAAGTACCTCTCTCCCCACAGAGTATTGTTCCCCAACAAGATCGTCAGAGTACTTTTCTCCCCGCAGAGTAATCCATTCGCCAAGTTTATCCCCCAACGGAGTTATCTTCTCCTACCGGTATTCTTGCAACCATCATTCCCAGCGGAAGCAAAGATCTATTCTCCAACATCAGCCCAGGATATGACTCCTGGCATCCGTCAAGGATTTATTTTCCTAAGACGAAATCATACATTCCTAAACAATACATCTTCATACATTATAGCATGCATATACGCGTCATGAACATACGATCTCATTCATTCTGAGAACATCTCGCCTGTCATACATCATGACATCGCATACAACTAACATTTTGCCTTTTCAGGACAAAAGTTAATACAAAGATAATTGCTATCAACTGTCGTGATTCCAGATCCGATTCCTGTATCTTGCCAGAGTGTATCTGTTGACGACTACAGTACCAGACTCGATTCCTGTATCTTGACAGGGCACGTCTGAAGAGTTCGAAGATCCGATTCCTGTATCTTGCCAGGGAGTATCTGTTGACGACTACAGTACCAGACTCGATTCCTGAATCTTGACAGGGCACGTCTGAAGAGTTCGAAGATCCGATTCCTGTATCTTGCTAGGGTGTATCTGTTGACGACTACAGTACCAGACTCGATTCCTGTATCTTGACAGGGCACGTCTGAAGAGTTCGAAGATCCGATTCCTGTATCTTGCCAGGGTGTATCTGTTGACGACTACAGTACCAGACTCGATTCCTGTATCTTGACAGGGCACGTCTGAAGAGTTCGAAGATCCGATTCCTGTATCTTGCCAGGGTGTATCTGTTGACGACTACAGTACCAGACTCGATTCCTGAATCTTGACAGGGCACGTCTGAAGAGTTCGAAGATCCGATACCTGTATCTTGCCAGGGTGTATCTGTTGACGACTACAGTACCAGACTCGATTCCTGTATCTTGGCAGGGCACGTCTGAAGAGTTCGAAGATCCGATTCCTGTATCTTGCCAGGGTGTATCTGTTGACGACTACAGTACCAGACTCGATTCCTGAATCTTGACAGGGCACGTCTGAAGAGTTCGAAGATCCGATTCCTGTATCTTTCCAGGGTGTATCTGTTGACGACTACAGTACCAGACTCGATTCCTGTATCTTGACAGGGCACGTCTGAAGAGTTCGAAGATCTGATTCCTGTATCTTGCCAGGGTGTATCTGTTGACGACTACAGTACCAGACTCGATTCCTGTATCTTGACAGGGCACGTTTGAAGAGTTCGAAGATCTGATTCCTGTATCTTGCCAGGGTGTATCTGTTGACGACTACAGTACCAGACTCGATTCCTGTATCTTGACAGGGCACGTCTGAAGAGTTCGAAGATCCGATTCCTGTATCTTGCCAGGGTGTATCTGTTGACGACTACAGTACCAGACTCGATTCCTGTATCTTGACAGGGCACGTCTGAAGAGGTTGAAGATCTGATTCCTGTATCTTGCCAGGGTGACGACTACAGTACCAGACTTGATTCCTGTATCCTGCCAGGGCACGTCTGAAGGGTTTAAAGATTCGATACCTGTATCCAGCCAGGGCGCATCTACATAAAGAGTTTGAAGATCAACACCTGTAACGGGCCAGGTAATTATCTTTCTTTCTCAGGTACGCAAGTTCTCGCTAAGGAATCTCTTACGCGATCGACACCTAGATGGTATCTATAAGCCCATCCACTTGCCAACAGTTCCAAATGGCATCTATAAGCCCATTCCTGACAAGGTTCTGTCACATCTCCAGATGGCATCTACAAGCCCATCCTCCTATCCACCATCTCTCCAAATGGCATCTGTAAGCCCATTCCCGCTGTTACACTGCTGATACTCAACTATGTGAGTGCAAATTTCTGGGCACTCTAGTGTTCAATCATCTTCCACCTTCGGATTACGAAAGGCACGTCACGCCAATCTACATCCTCAGGTCTAAGAAGATTGAACATGGGCAACTGTTGTAACCCAAAATTTGCCCTCCCATAATCTTCAAAGTTTTGACAAGAATCATCCACAATTGGTTCAAGTTTACTCAAGGGCCACACAGTCAAACCATCCTCCTAAGACAGTCAAACTAGGGTTTTGGTTCTTGCAAGGAAGTTGAAGTTTTCAAGAGCTCAATCAACTCTCCTATGCTCATACACATTGTCAAGTACCTACATGTCAAGTTTCAAGGCTCACAAGGTCAAGTTGCACAGTCAAAAACCCTAATTGCTCAACAGTCAACTGTAGGGGCAAAATGGTCATTTGGCAGTCAAAAGTCAAAAATTTTGGTCAACATCTTATTTTGAGGCCACAAACATCATTTGATCAATGCTTGATCATGATTCTCAAAAGTATGGCTCAAAAAGTCTCAAGATGCAAAAGTTTCTATTTTTGGACAGTTGAAAAGTCAACTGTAACTTGACCAAGGCATAACTTTTTCATGGTTCATCATAAAAATCCCATCCAATGCTCATCTTGAAGGGGAAGACATTTCCTACAACTCATCTTCACACTCCAAGTCCAAGAAATGCTCTCACAAAAAGTTATCAATTTCAACATTATAGGTCATTTTCAAAAGTCAACAAAAAGGGACTTTAAGTCAAAGACCATAACTTGAGATTGGTAAATAAAAATTGCATGGGAACAAAGACATTGGTTAGAGGACTTCAAGACCTTTCTAAAATGTCCAAGAACATGATCAAAGCTTAAAAACTGAGCAAGATATGCATTGGAGAAGTTGGGAAATTTTTGTGAAATGGCCAAAATCATTTATCCTTGAAATTTCATTTTTTGACAAAAGGGGCCCACTTTTTCCACTTGAATTAGATTGGCCATGCTTCCCACGTGTCCCACCTTTTATTTCAATATTTAAAATTAATTTTTTCATTTTTATTAGATTTTATTGGATTTAATTCATTTTAAATCCTTTAAAATCAAATAAAAATCAAAAAGGTTAATTAAAAGGGATATTTGGCTTTGATTAGCTTTGATACATCATTATGCATATCCCATATTCGTGCCAAGGCTAAATGAAGCAATAATTCAAAAATTGGTTCAAAAATGGAAGGTTGTTAATGGAGGTTTATGGAAATCTTGAACTTGAATGCCTTGCATTATTGGCCCTTAATTCCAATTGAAATACATTGCATAATGTATATACAAGCGATCAGACACAAGAATAACGGAGAAGCTGCGCTGCAATCTCAGAACCAACTTGGCATTTTCACACAAAAATTGCAAAACTGAAAACACTTCTAGAGCTTGTTTCAGACCCTCATTCTCATCCAAACACGTTGCTGACATCCTAAGGAAGCGATTCCAATCAAATTCAACACTCCATACGCCAAGAATCGGTATAACCAAGTCTGGTTTTCTTTGAAAGTTTTGATATTCGTATTTCATTATTCATGCTGTATTTTTCATTTTTAATCATGGATTTGGACTAATGTGAATGTTTTGAAGCTGATAGCATGATTGAATTGAGTTTTCAAGGCCTGTACGCGAATTCACCATGGACATTGCTTAGGGTTTCAGAGCTCTAATTTTAGGGCTTTGCATATCTGGAATAATTGGACCATGAGACCCCTACCATTGAAATCAGAACCTTCCAATGAATGGAATTTAACCATCGCGCCTTATTTCTTTTTCACCGTGAGCTATTCGCTATTTTCTGTGGACGGTGCTTTGGGGGGGTTTAAAACCCCCGCTATTTCATTTTATTACAGGCACAATTGGAGACGAAGGTTAGCGTGGCATGGCGTGAGTGGATGGTTTGAAATCCAGCGCCCTTTTTTTTATTTCATAACATTAATGTTGATTTTGCTTTATATTGTTTATTCTCCATTTTATGTACAAAGCGCGCAAATGGCTCACTTGGTAAAGGCTTTCATTGGTAAACACTGGGACCTGGGTTCGAATCCCAGGTCCCCTCACATTATTTCTATTATTTTGTTTAACCCTTTCCCATGCAGTGCATCATTCAGTAGTCCATCATACACCCAGCGTTTGTGCTTGCCATGTGTCCCTGATGATCCATCCAGTGGCCAAGAACCAAGAGTCCATGGAATACTCCAGTCAACGCGTAAGCATGTGATTCAAAAAGTCAGAAAAGGGCCTCATTCAAATGGGCTTAATTCATCAAACCACCTCCTCAATTGGGGTCAACACCCCCCACAATTTGCATTTTGTTTCCTTTCTTTTCATTTTTTTTATTACTATTTCTAATTAATTCATCAAAACAATTTTCATAAAACAAAAATCAGAAGAATCATAAAAAAAATAAAAATATGTTTTATTTTAATTTAATTCATCAACATTTTTTGTAAATAAAAATTCAATAATTAATTTAGTTTTAATTTTAGGTTGTTAACTTTAATTCTTTTTTTTCTCAATAACCAAAAATATATAAAAAAAATAGGTCTTTAGCACATTTTTATCTTTTTTAAATAAATATTTTTATTTTCTTATTATAATTATTATTAACCATTAATTAATTTTGTAAATACTTGTAATTAATCAATTAGGTTTAAATTAGGTTTAACTTAGACAATTTTTCTTTAATAAATTAAAAATAATTTAGAACTAGAGTTATTTAAATTTTAATTCCAACTTAATTTTCTTTAATTCCATAAATCCAAAAACATCAAAAAATAAGTTCTTGCTTTATTTAATAATTAAATAAATTTTCAATTTCAATTTAATTCCTTTAAAGGGTCCAACGCCCTCGCATTCGATTATATTTTCTTTTCGCGCGTTTATTTTATTTCTTTTTATGAATGTAATGTATTTGCCCCAAAGCCCTGTAATAGTTAATTAGGCATTTACTTTCTGCACTTTATTTTAAATCGGGTCTTGGTTTAATTTGGCGATGTAGACCCGCGCCTTTGTAATAGCGTAGGACCTTTATCTTTTCCGCACTTTAAATTCCCGCACCTTTAAACTGTTAACAATCACATGAAAGAATGAATGCCCAAAAATAAAATCAAAACATAGATCACCAATGCATGACAAGACAAATAATAAACTGAAAATGACACACAATTCACACACCACTCTTAGGGTACGCCTCATTGTTGCCTTGCTCCTCGAAAGGTGGTCATCGAGTATAGGACGTCTTAGTAAGTCCTTATGTCCATGAACATGGCATAAGGGTAGCTTCTAAGGTATCCTACTGTTGCTCTGGTGATCACATTGTTGCCTTGCCCCTCGAAACGTGGTCGTCGAGTACAGGACGTCTTAGTAAGTCCTTATGTTCCATTGATCTAGTTGCCTCGAAACAAGTTTTCTCGAAACGGTTGCCTCGGAATAAAAAGATCAATGGCATAAGGGTAGCTTCTAAGGTACCTTACTATTGCACGGTGACCACACTGTCCCTAACCCTCGAATTGACCCAAACACCTCCAACGGTGGTGCTACCTACCCCTCAATGGTGGGATAGCACTACCTCAAGGACATTTACACAGACTAATTCCTTAGGGTAGGTAGATGACTCGTAGATACTTGCTCTAATTCAAAACAAATCAAAAACTTCTTTTCACACCGACACTTTTCAAAGAGCTTTCAAAACAATTTTTCAAACACTCTTGAAGACTGATACAAGAGTTATTCAGAAAACTATTGACGAAACTTTTTTCAAACCCACTCACACTTGAAAAGCAAACACTTTTGAAAACACAAATGAGCAAGTATCTAAGAGCCCATGGATAACCATGGATAGAAAGGGTGCTAACACCTTCCCTTTCTATAAATCTACCTCCCGAACCGAGAAACAATCTCAAAAGGAATTTTTCCGTGCTTTTGTCCTTTCCATGTTGGAGAAAATAAAAGACGGTGGCGACTCTTGCTTCCGCGACATTTCGCGAAACCAGCTTTAAACAGTCAGTTCCAGATCCACCGATCACATCTGCAGTAGCCTCTTTGTAAAAATCTGTATATTTTGGCTATGAAAATAAAATGTTGTATAAAAATGGATGGTGGAGGTGAGAAAATAAATATATTTATTTTATAATTTTTTCACCCACCGCGGTTGCGAACCTTTAGTGCCTACGTACCACCTTTTCGTGCAATAGGGGATTAGGATACACATAGTTCCTCTTTTAAAAATTTAAAACACAAATGTGTTGGTTAATTTTATGAGATAAAACATCATCGTCATTGTCCGTGTGGAAAACATACCTACTACCCACAATCATGAGAAAGGAGAATTTGCATCATCTCAAAGTGGAGGATATGGCTTGGATTTCAAAATCAATAATTCCTCACCCAACACCCAAGTGGAAAATATCTCTCTTCACTATATATTGTAGAAGTATAATTGTTTGCATCACTACAAGGATTGACAAGAGTTCATCCTTTTTTGAGAAAAGTTTAAAGATAAAAAGCCAAAGTGGCAAAATGGTTTAAAATGATATTGATCGACTTTTAGTCTTCTCATAAAAAATGTCAAGGTATTATTAAGTTGATTGGAATTTACTTATAAAAAAAAAGTTTTGAGAATGCATGGACATAAGTCCAAGTTTATTATGAAAGTGGTTCAAGTTCAAAAACAAGAATAGTTTTCAAAAAGGGGGAAGAAGATTTTTGAAATTAAAAAATATGGGAGGAGAAGAAGAGACTATCCTAAAGCATAAGATAAAAGCTAGGGATAAGAACCATCTAACCAACAAGAAGCCAATACTTGACATTATGAGCCAAGATAGAATTACCATTCCTTGGATTGAAACCAATCAAGCAAAAAATACTAGACCTCTTGAGAGAACCAATCTTCAAGTGTATTAAGTCTTCATAAAAATTGGACAGAGTAACGGCTGTATACGGGTGAATTCCAGATTACAAACAAAGGGTGTAATCACAAAAAAACCTGCACACAAAAACAAACAAACAACCCAATGTCTTGAGGTAAACCTCAAGAACTCCAGACAAAATAATCAGATAAGATTACAAGGTCTCCAAGATAGGCCAAGGTTTCTAATCCTAAGTCCAAAAGTCCCATGCTCCATAATGCCAAGGATAGTAACCAAATAGTCCAAATACCATTAAAGATTATTTAGGGTTTAGATTGATTATTAAGTATCTTAAGAAAGGAAAAGAAAAATCTCAAGTGAGCAAAATAAAAATGGCAAGAAAGTAAATTCTCAAATGAGCAAAGATGAAAATGGCATGAAATGTAAATGCTAAAAGTAAATAGTACATAAAGCATAAAAAAGAATAAAGGTATAAGGTAAAACAAGTCAATTATTAGTGGTTAGTTGGATGACCATCTTGAAGCTTGCATTTGGAACTCATTAGAGGATTGGTAGAACCAAAGCCTCCATATAACAAGTTGCATTTGCTTTTTGTCAAGTATATCATCCATTTGGAATTCTCATAAGTACCATTTAATGATCACGATGTTTAAGTGATCCGCGTTGACCAAAGGTTTTGTAGATCCATTAGAGGATTGGTAGAACCAAAGCCTCCACACAATGAATCTCAAGGTTATTGGATCAAAGAGATCAAATTAACATACTTGGGCTTGCAATCATACGTTTGGGCCACGAATGATCATTTATTCGAATCGGGACAAAATTTAGCGCTATGTTAAGCAATCGTAAGTGGACTTATATAGAAGTCACACCTACTTTGAGGCCGGTCAATAGTAATTTATGCACCATTTGTTTTGAGACATGATATATAAATCATGCTCCAACAACATTTAGTACAATAAGAAAGGGATGAGATGAAAAGGGATGGGGGAAAAATATACAAACCACATTTGAATTAAATTTTAATCAAACTATTATTAAAATCATTCATCCATTTTTTTGGAGTTAAACTCAACACCATTGATTCAATGATGATAATAAAGTTCATGATCCAAAATCTTACCCAAGATCAGCCAGAAAATAGTCACAAAATTATATCACATTTAATATACACAAAAAGGGTGTAAGAATGTTTTAAAAATAGAAAATAATGAGAAAAATATCACCTATGTTCTAATTAATCAAGAAATGAAAAGTAAGACCATAGAAAAATCAGAAAAAGGCTCAAATAATTTTACAAATTTTTTGGTAATTTTTAAAGTCAGAAACTATTTTTAAAATTAAAATAAATGGGTAAAATAAATAAAAAATGGTAAAAAAAAGTAAATTTAGAAACAAAAATAAAATAAGGTCACCAATATTTGCACAATATCATTGGATCATTCCATAATTTTTTCAGAATTTAAAAATATATAAAAGTATTTTTAAACATTTAAAACAAATCAAATAAGTGTAAAATTTATAAAAAAATACCAAAACACAAAATTAAATTGTGAATAAAATAAAATCAAAAAAAGAATAATCAAAAATATTTTTCATAATTTTATCAGATTTTTTGGACAAAAAATGAATTTTCTATGATTTTTTGAAATTTAAAACAATTAAAGTATAAAAATCAGAAAAAGAAAATAAAAGTAAAATATATGGACCATTAGATGAGAGTCAAAACGCGTTAGCAATCAAATCCAAGAGATCTGGCGCACTGTGCATATCATGGTCATTAATGAATATTGTACATAATCATTAATTAAATCAGAATTTGAAAAATACAGATGACGCACCTTCATTGGTTGGAAGATGACACATTGGTCATCTTCAACCTCCAGCCATCACGAATTTCAGGTCTCTCAAACTGTAAAATCAGAAGCTCAGACCTATGACATTCGCTTCGTCTCTTCAAGACAAAGACAACCACACCCTCGCGCCAAATTTATATAAACTGTAGCTCAAGCAATTTGAAAGGAAAGTTTTGAAAAGGGATTTGAAATTTCATGGTCAAAACGTGTTTCCAGTAAAAGGTAAGTGTTGCGACTAGAACCAGGGCAATGAGAGCAACACAATGATATCAGAGTTTTGAAGAATTGATGAAGGAATCTACCTATTGAAGTTGAGTTGCAGAGCTCTGAAACTAGACTTCTATGGAGCAGTATAGGGCACGATTCTTGAATGCAATTATGTGGTTAGTGTTGCACCCCAAAATTTGCCCTCCCATATTCTCCAAGAAATTGCCAAGTCAAGCTGCAAAATTCCCCAAGGGTTGCACAGGGCAAAGGTCCCCTATACAGTCAAAACTAGGGTTTATGCTCTGATCAAGAAAATGAAGTTTTCAAAGGTCCAATAAAGTCCTAGATGCCTACAAATATGGTCAAGTATCCTCATATCAAGTTTCAAGGCATTCAGCTCAAAATTGCACAGTCAAAACCCTAAATTGCACTGCAGTCAACTGTAGGGGCAAAATGGTCATTTGGCAGTCAAAAGTTCAAATTTTTGATCAACATATCATTTTGATCAATGCTTGATCATGATTCTCAAAATTTGGCTCAGAAATCATCAAAGATGCAAAAGTTTCCTTATTTGGACAGCTGAAAAAGTCAACTGAAATTGACCAGGGCATAACTTTCACATGGATTATCAGAAAAATTCCATCCAAAGCTCATTTTGAAGAGAAAGACATTTCCTACAACTCATCTTCATACTTCAAGTCCAAGAAATTCTCTCACAAAAAGTTATCAATTTCAACATTATAGGTCATTTTCAAATGTCAACAAAAAGGGACTTTAAGTCAAAGGCCATAACTTGAGATTGGTAAATCAAAATGACATGGGACCAAAGACATTGGTTAGAGGACTCAAAGACCTTTCCAAAATGTCCAAGAACATGAGAAAAGCTTAAAAATTGAGCAAGTTATGCCTTGTGGAAGTTGGGAAATTTTTAGATATTTTGAAAAGTCAACTTTGATCCAAATGACCTAAAATTGCTAATGGGCCCATTTTTCTTCCATGATTCATCATTCCAAGCATATGCACGACCACTTGGCCCAAAGGGAAGTATTTTCTCATTTTTTATTTATTTATTTGAATTATTATGTATATTAATTCATTTAAATCATTTAAATATGTGAAAAATATATAACTTGACCTAATAAATCTTTTTATACATGTTTTGCCATCAAGATTTCGTGCATAGGCTAATTAGGAAAGAATTGGACTGATTGGCATGATTGAGAACAAAGAACACTTGAAAAAAGATTGAAAAAAGATCCTTAACAAATCAAATCTTCAATTCATGATTACAAGAGATTGGATTGAGTTTTGTTAACCTAATGCCTTCAGTACATAAGCCTGAGTGAAAACCTAATGCTAACACACACAAAGCTGCGCTCATAAGCCATTGACAAACTTGAAATTTCTCCAAAGAAACTCAATTCTGAAATCATTGTTGCAGGGCGATTCAAGGCCTAATTCCTGTTCCATTAGTTTCCTCAAGCATCATTGGACGTATTCCAATCAAAAACATCAATTGAAACGCCGTGAAACGGTATCCAGAAGTCAACCTGTCTCACATATTTTTCATTAACGTGTTTTGTATTCCAAGCATTTTCACAACATTTTGTTCATGGATTCTTGTTTATTATGAGATTCTGAAGCTAACCGTTTACATTAATTGCGTTTTTGTGCTATATCCATGATTATGCCATTGATGCAGATTAGGGTTCTTCAACCTTAGAATTAGGGATTTTGAAACCAGGCAAAATTGGGACATATGACCTTGACCATTCAATTCAGCGCATAGAGACGAACGAAGATCAATCCTCGCGCTCAATTTATGAGCGCTTGAGAGCTAGTCGCTATTTTCTAATAGCATACCTAAAACAACGCTATAAAACCGTGGCCTATGTGTTTTGTGTTTCAGGAAAATGGAGAAGATGACGCGTTGTCACGACATGAGCGGTCCATTTAAATTTGCGCGCTAAATTTACCATTCATTGTTGTTTCTTATTATATTGTTCTCCAGCTATTTAATATACAAAGTAATTAAGTGGCCCGGTTGGCAGGTACACGCGTTGATGACCTTCAGGACCTGGGTTCGATCCCAGGTCCCCTCCCTTTCCTTATATTTTCATCTTCAATATGTTTCTATGCAGTCTTTAGGCAAGTGACTACCGTGAGTCCACAAAATCCCACCTTCCACGTGTCCCAGAGCACCAAATCAATGGCCACGAACTGAAGACTATGATAAACTCAAGTCAACGCGCGCATACGTGTCCAGCAAAAGTCTAACAAGGCCATGCTTATTGGGCTTGAACTGCTTGGGCCACACCTCCCATTTGGGACTTCCACCCCCCCTGGTTTGCCATTTTTTATTATTTTTATATTTTATTTTCAATTGTTATTTTCTTTTCTTTATTTGTTTGATTTAATTAATTATTTTTACCAAAATATAAAAACCTCATAAAAATCAGAAAGGATGGAAAAAATATAATAAATAATTTAATTATTTTCATAAACAAATTGTATGTAAATAAATTTAGTTTTAATTTAGGTTACAATTTTAATTCTTTTCATGATAAAAATATAAAAAATATAGAATTAGGTTTAATAAATATTTTATTCCTTTTAATTTTTCTTTTTCATCATAATACTTATTTATTTTATTTATTTTTGTAATTAAATTTGCATGAAAATAATTTAGGTTTAAATTAGGTCAAAGTTCAACATATTTTTATAACAAATTTAAAAGCTACTAGGATTAGGGTTTGCATTCAATTTTAATTTTAATTAATTTTTTCTATTAAATCATAAAAGTACTAAAATACCAAAAACATCTTTCTTTTAATTTTAATGTTAATTCCTTATTAATTTAATTTTTGCAAAAGGGTCCAACGCCCTCCTTTCGACTTAATTGTTTAATTTCGCGTATTTACTTTATTTCGCTTAAATAATCATGTATCTCTCCTGAAGCCATGTAACTAAACTTTTCGCACTTTTAATTCTTTGCTTTATTTACTTTCTGTCAAATCGGGTCCGGTTTAATTTTGGCGATGTGGACCCGCGCCATTTGTAATAGCTTTAGATTTACTTTTCCCGCAAATATTTTAAATTGTTAAACAAAGCATGCAAGAATGAATGGCCTTAAATAAAATCAAGCGTAGATCACTTTAACATGACAAGACAAAAATAAATGAAAACGACACACAAATCGCACACACCACCCCTAGGGTACGCCTCACTGTTGCCTTGCCTCGAAAGGTGATCGTCGAGTAGAGGATGTCTTAGTAAGTCCTCATGATCCGGGAACCTGGCATGAGGGTAGCTTCTAAGGTGTCTTCCCATTGCTCTGGTGATCACCATGTCCCTACAAACTCGAATTGACCCGAACACCTCCAACGGTGGTGCTACCTACCTCTCAATGGTGGGATGGCACTACTTTAAAAGGACATTTACACAGACGAATTCCTTAGGGTAGGTAGACGACTCTAGATACTTGCTCTAATTTCAAAACAAAAATCAAAAAATACTTTTCACACCGACACCTTTTCAAAAAGCTTTCGAAAGCAAATTTTTCAAACACTCTTGAGGACCGATACAAGAGTCGAACTGAATTTTTCAAAGAAACTTTTTAAAAACCACAGTTGAAAAGCAAACAAACCATTTTTGAAAATACAAGTGAGCAAGTATCTAAGAGCCCATGGATAACCATGGATCGAAAGGGTGCTAACACCTTCCCTTTCTATAATCTACCTCCCGAACCGAGAGCAATCTCTTTAAGGAATTTTTCTGTGCTTTTGTCCTTTCCATTTGGAGAAAATAAAAGACGGTGGCGACTCTTGCTTCCGCGACATTTCGCGAACCAGCGTTAAACAGTCAGTTCCAGATCCACCGATCACAGAACTGGCGACTCTGCTGGGGATGATGGCTTAAAGTGAGGTGTACCTTAGGACTAAGATCACTGTGTTTTCAATTGTTTTCCTTGTGTGCTTTATTATTGTGGGTTGCTTGGGAGTTCTATAGATCCTAACCCGGATCTGGGGATACCTTCTTAGAAAGTAGCAACAAGGCTGTGAGGGAACTGTGCGGGGTATACCGACATGGTTGAAACAGTCTGCTACGTTGATGTGGCACTTTGGTGTGTACCGGTAACCCTTGAGTTCAGTCAAGGAGAGTACGGGGCCTCCGCGTGGTGTCGTGAAACATCAACAGACCTTAGGAACCTTAATTGAACTATCTTGGCCTCTTTAGGGTAGTGAAATAACTGACTTTGGTGCAGTCCGAGGTTGGTTGATACTCGATACTACACTCAATTGAGGGTTGCTTTCCTGGAATATTTCGGTCGCCAGTTCAGTGGCTAAATCGAAACGATGAACAATGAAAGCAATCCAGTGATATTGAGACCCTTAGAACCCGGTTACTTCTAATAGGACAGGTTGAGCCCACCAACTTCAAGAGGGTAATACCCAGACCCCATGCTGGCCTAAACTCTAAGGGTTTCTCTTGTGTGACTTGTGTGCCTTCGTACTTGACTATTTGCATGCTTGTTGTCTGACACTTGAGCTTCTTGCAGGTTTTGTTTGTAGTCCTTAATTAGGACTCATAACAAGGTCTACCGAGTTTCTTGCAGGTTTCGTTTATAGTCCTTAATTGGGACTCATGACAGGGTTCACTAAGTTTCTTGCAGGTTTTGTTGATAGTCCTTAATTGGGACTCACAACAGGTTTTACTTGAGTTTCTTGCAGGTTTTGGTTGGCAGTCCTTAATTGAGACTCATAACAGGGCTACTCACATTACCCCATGCATCATGACATCATACCATTGCATACATCCTAACCCATT
Organism: Vicia faba; assembly: GCA_948472305.1. NCBI lineage: Eukaryota > Viridiplantae > Streptophyta > Magnoliopsida > Fabales > Fabaceae > Vicia > Vicia faba. The sequence goes on along the minus strand of OX451741.1, from coordinate 240,504,871 downwards.
TCAAGGATCTCAAGGGTTTGTGATGCTGGTCAGGATAAATCAAACATCCAGCAAGGGGCAAAGAGGATTTATTTTCCTCTAGCCAGAGTTGTCAGGGGCTATGACCCACTTGATATGGTGAGCTCTGACTCTTGAAGAAGGTTCCCCTAACCAAGGTTGTTTGGAAATCAAAACCAGACATGATGACTAAAGTCAGGGGCTATGACCCACTGGATATGGTGAGCCTTTGACCCTTGAAGAAGGACTCTCAGCAACACGAAGTTCCTTCAATCAAGCTACCGGACCCAAAGTCTAACAAATTTTCTTGTTTATCCCGCGAGGTCCTTGAAAACATTGCATATACATACATGCATATCATTGTATTACAGGTACCCTTTTGTAGGTCACTTACCTTTCTCGCTGTTTATTTCAGCAATGGCTTCCCAACAAGATAACCAGGACTTTCTTGCTCAAAAGACTCGGTTTGGGGAAATCCTCCTGAATCTATCCAAGGGGCAGGAGGAGCTAAGGACACTTCTCATGGAGACTTTGGTCAGGAACAGTGCTGAGGATGAAAGGCTGAAACACCTGCAAGCTGAGGTGGATGCATTGAAAGTCCAGATGCTGGGGCAGGTGACTGCCATTCAAGGGATAGCTCAAAGACAAGATGAGTTCGGGGTTCTCGTCAACCAACTGCTTCAGAGTAACCAACTGGGGCAAACGTCTAAGGGTAAAGAGCCAGTCATCGTTCAACCACCTTTGAGGCAAGGAAATAAGGGGAGAGCTCCTCAAATGACTCCAGTGTCACCAATTCAGCATCAACCTCACCAGCTTCAGCCAGACAAGCCTAGGAGGCAATTCACCCAGCTCAACATGTCGCTGTTTCAAGCTTTACAACGTATGTTGAGGTTGAATCTAATCACATTAAGGGCTCATCCCCGGAACCCCAACACAGCATCTCCTATCTATGATCCAAACAAAAGGTGTGCCTACCACTCTGCCTGTCCAGGACATGATACAAATGAGTGTTGGGCTCTGAAGAACAAGATTCAGGACCTGATTGATGAAGGGCCATTGGAGTTCACACAAGATGGTCAGGCTGAGTTTTTCTACCATCCCTCCAAGGCTCACCATTTGAGGTGACGAGCCCTGAGATGAAAAGACTTTTGTTCATTCGAATGTTCAAGTTGTAATTCTTTTTGACTGTTCAAACATTTGTTCATTGTTAAACATTGTTATTTCATTAATGCATCGCATATGTCTGTTTTGAAGCAATACATTCGTATTCACTATACGCAAATTATTTTCATATTTTTTCTGATGTCAACTCTCGATTAATAATTCTAAGCCTCTTGAGGGAGGATGACGAAAACGATACCGCAATCATTACAGTATGCTTTTGAACAGACCTCGCTGATGAGGTACAGGCATTGTTTCAATCCCTAAACACTGGAGTTATAAGGATGATAATCCCTCGTCAACCCCTCTGAGCCAAAGAAGTAGGAGTTTTTCTTTTCGAAATTTAAAACCCTTAATCATAACCTGGGGCAGGGTAGTTCTCTCAGTTGATCCAAGTGCATAACAAATGGCACCAAAGGAGTCCTTACAAAACAAAAGACAGTGATGGTTCTGAATAAATCACAAGGACAGGCAGTCATTATCTAAAAAAATCAAAAAGCCCATTAAGTCAAAACCCCTGAAAGAGACTTACAAAACTGGGGCATCCCGCTGACTGTAATTCCAAGAAAAGAAACAGTTCAGGTAAAAAAAAGAAAGGGATAGCAAAATCAAAAAGAAGGAGGTCCTACAAACCCTCGAAAAAAAAAGGGAAATGACTGCCTATTCAAAATAAGCTATCAACATCTGAACCATTATTGGAACATCAAAGCAAAGACTCAAGCAAGGTCTAACGTATGATCAACTGAGTTTAGGTTTGGAGAACATCACGAAGAGCGGGTGGGTACAAATAATTTGAGCCTTTATCCTTTGTTTCTTACACCGTGAACCAGGCCACGTTATAACCCTTAAAAGTCCTAGCTGAAGCATGGGTTAGTTCGAAAGCATACTGTTGCGAAAGGTATCCTGACTCCTTAAGGCTTACGGTAAATACGGAGTTGACATCACGTTTTACAAACATTCACTTGTTTTATGAAAAAGAGAATGCATTTTCAAAATCTTCGAGACAGACATAAGCTTTGCATTTTTAACATAACCTTGTTTGCATATGACTTTTTGTTTGAACAACATAGAAATTCGCATGACGAAAGTCTAATGAACAAGAGTATCTCCAATCAAGGGGCACGGCATGATCATGGTCTACCATCTGGGGCAGTTAAGTCAAGATCCAGAGAATCTCTCAAAAGGCCAAAAAGCCTGGGGCAAATCTCGGCCTGAGTCACTTGGGGCACTCCAGCAACGAATCTTGCACGATCAGACACCTTCTGGTAATATGGCAATACAAGCAGCCAGAGGCACCTACCTGCATTCTAAGAGCGTGGACATAGTCGAAAAATACTACGCAAAATCAAAAGACCCGCTAGGTTGACACACCTAGGCAAAAATAAGGGCTTCCCGGCGAACCAAAAGGGTTCGGGCAAAATGAAGGGATGAAATGAAAAAAATCTGTACACCCGGCAAGTCGAAAACCTGAAAAGGCGGCTTGAGCAAAAATGGGTATCCCGGTGGACTGAAAACCCGGAAGGGCAATCCAGGCAAAAGTTAGGGATCAAAGCGTACGACTATGTCCTGTCATCTTGTCACCTGCCTACCTGAAGAAGGTTTGACCCTCAACAATTATCAGCACCCCACAAGTGCCTCCCCCATAGAAACAGGGGAAATAACGGGTGGTCTAAGCAATCTGATTGTTTCTGTCCTCCAAGGTATCAAGGTAGGTTCCGTTGAAGAACATAACCAACGCAGTTCAATACTTCCCCAGGAGAGTCCAATCCAGCTTCCCCAGGAAAGTTGGAATCCATCTCCCCAAGCAGTAAGCTTATCCCCAGTAGATTCTGGAAGCTTATCCCTCGCAGAGCACGAACGCGTTGCCCGGCTTTATTCAAAGAGTTATTTCCTTACTAGGATATAACTGGGTTATCCTCAGCCAAAAGCCACGGAAAGAGCGTCGTCAACGAAGCCTTCGTATCCCCAGCGAAGTCCATCAACACTTCCAACAACAAGGATATCCTCAGCAAGTTACTATCAACAATCAACAGAGTGTCTCTCTTCTCACAGAGTATTGCTCCCCAGCAAGATTACTAGAGTATTTGTCTCCCCGCAGAGTAACCCATTCGCCAAGTTCATTCCCCAATGGAGTTATCTTCTCCTACCGGTATTCTTGCAACTATCATCTCAGCAGAGGCAAAAATCTATTCTCCAACATCAACCCAGGATATGACTTCCCGGCACCCGTCAAGGATTTACTTTCCTAGACGAAAAATACATTCATAAAACATCACATACATCATTATAGCATGCATAACGCATCGTATCATACAAATCTCATTTATGTTGAGAACATCATTGCTTGATCCATATCATGCATTGCATATGACTGACCTTTACCTTTCAGGAAAGATGCAGTTAAATTCTCAAAACATATTTCAAGGCCTTCTCTAGTCCAGCTAAATCGACTCCCCAACAGATTTTTCTGATAAAGACTCAGTAGAAGTTATCCCAGATGGTTCCCTCTCCAACGGTGAGTGAGGCAATCATTCCTTTTTAGACGTTTCCCTCTCCGACGATGAGTGTGAGGTGATAGTCTCCTATGGTCCCCTCTCCAACGGCGAGTGAGGTGGTAAGTCCTTTTTCAGATGTTTCCCTCTCCGACGGTGAGTGTGAGGTGATAGTCTCCTATGGTCCCCTCTCCGACGGTGAGTGAGGTGGTAATTCCTTTTCAGATGTTTCCCTCTCTGACGGTGAGTGTGAGGTGATAGTCTCCCCTGGTCCCCTCGCCGACGGTGAGTGAGGTGGTAATTCCTTTTCAGATGTTTCCCTCTCCGACAGTGAGTGTGAGGTGATAGTCTCCTATGATCCCCTCTCCAACGGCGAGTGAGGTGGTAATTCCTTTTCAGATGTTTCCCTCTCCGACGGTGAGTGTGAGGTGATAGTCTCCTATGGTTCCCTCTCCAACGGCAAGTGAGGTGGTAATTCCTTTTCATATGTTTCCCTCTCCGACGGTGAGTGTAAGGTGATAGTCTCCCATGGTTCCCTCTCCGACGGCGAGTGAGGTGGTAATTCCTTTTTCAGATGTTTCCCTCTCCGACGGTGAGTGGGAGGTGATAGTCTCTTATGGTTCCCTCTCCGACGGTGAGTGAGGTGGTAAGTCCTTTTCAGATGTTTCCCTCTCCGACGGTGAGTGAGGTGATAATCTTCTATGTTTCCCTCTCCGACGGTGAGTGAGGTGACAATTCCCTTTCAGATTATAACTATGGTTCTCTTCCCGATCCTACAAAGATAGAAGACACCCAAGATTTTTCTCAACGAGCGTTGTTGAAGTTAAAGTCGCCTAAGGTTCTCTTACCGTTCACGCTAAGGCAGTAACCATCCCTGGCTCATTCATCACCGTTTGAAGCTCCAGACTCAGCTCCTGTAACCAGTCAGGACATATCTACGCCAAGCATCTGAAGTCAGCTCCTGCAACGTGTCAGGTACTCTTTTTCTTTTGCAGGTATGCAGGTTCTCGCTAAGGAACCTCCTACGCGATCAACATCCAGATGGCATCTATAAGCCCATCATCCTATCCAGCAATCTCCAAATGGCATCTATAAGCCCATTCCATTCCATCATCACTGCTACTATGTGAGCGCAAATTTCTGGGCACTCTAGTGTCCAATCATCTTCTACCTTCGGATTACGAAAGGCACGTCAGCCAATCTGCATCCTCAGGTCTAAGAAGATTGAACAGGGGCAACTGTTGCACCCCAAAATTTGCCCTCCCATATTCTCCAAGAAATTGCCAAGTCAAGCTGCAAAATTCCCCAAGGGTTGCACAGGGCAAAGGTCCCCTATACAGTCAAAACTAGGGTTTGTGCTCTGATCAAGAAAATGAAGTTTTCAAAGGTCCAATCAAGTCCTAGATGCCTACAAATATGGTCAAGTATCCTCATATCAAGTTTCAAGGCATTCAGCTCAAAATTGCACAGTCAAAACCCTAAATTGCACTGCAGTCTACTGTAGGGGCAAAATGGTCATTTGGCAGTCAAAAGTTCAAATTTTTTATCAACATATCATTTTGATCAATGCTTGATCATGATTCTCAAAATTTGGCTCAGAAATCATCAAAGATGCAAAAGTTTCCTTATTTGGACAGCTGAAAAAGTCAACTGAAATTGACCAGGGCATAACTTTCACATGGATTATCAGAAAAATTCCATCCAAAGCTCATTTTGAAGAGAAAGACATTTCCTACAACTCATCTTCATACTTCAAGTCCAATAAATGCTCTCACAAAAAGTTATCAATTTCAACATTATAGGTCATTTTCAAATGTCAACAAAAAGGGACTTTAAGTCAAAGGCCATAACTTGAGATTGGTAAATCAAAATGACATGGGACCAAAGACATTGGTTAGAGGACTCAAAGACCTTTCCAAAATGTCCAAGAACATGAGAAAAGCTTAAAAATTGAGCAAGTTATGCCTTGTGGAAGTTGGGAAATTTTTGGATATTTTGAAAAGTCAACTTTGATCCAAATGACCTAAAATTGCTAATGGGCCCATTTTTCTTCCATGATTCATCATTCCAAGCATATGCACGACCACTTGGCCCAAAGGGAAGTATTTTCTCATTTTTTATTTATTTATTTGAATTATTATGTATATTAATTCATTTAAATCATTTAAATATGTGAAAAATATATAACTTGACCTAATAAATCTTTTTATACATGTTTTGCCATCAAGATTTCGTGCATAGGCTAATTAGGAAAGAATTGGACTGATTGGCATGATTGAGAACAAAGAACACTTGAAAAAAGATTGAAAAAAGATCCTTAACAAATCAAATCTTCAATTCATGATTACAAGAGATTGGATTGAGTTTTGTTAACCTAATGCCTTCAGTACATAAGCCTGAGTGAAAACCTAATGCTAACACACACAAAGCTGCGCTCATAAGCCATTGACAAACTTGAAATTTCTCCAAAGAAACTCAATTCTGAAATCATTGTTGCAGGGCGATTCAAGGCCTAATTCCTGTTCCATTAGTTTCCTCAAGCATCATTGGACGTATTCCAATCAAAAACATCAATTGAAACGCCGTGAAACGGTATCCAGAAGTCAACCTGTCTCACATATTTTTCATTAACGTGTTTTGTATTCCAAGCATTTTCACAGCATTTTGTTCATGGATTCTTGTTTATTATGAGATTCTGAAGCTAACCGTTTACATTAATTGCGTTTTTGTGCTATATCCATGATTATGCCATTGATGCAGATTAGGGTTCTTCAACCTTAGAATTAGGGATTTTGAAACCAGGCAAAATTGGGACATATGACCTTGACCATTCAATTCAGCGCATAGAGACGAACGAAGATCAATCCTCGCGCTCAATTTATGAGCGCTTGAGAGCTAGTCGCTATTTTCTAATAGCATACCTAAAACAACGCTATAAAACCGTGGCCTATGTGTTTTGTGTTTCAGGAAAATGGAGAAGATGACGCGTTGTCACGACATGAGCGGTCCATTTAAATTTGCGCGCTAAATTTACCATTCATTGTTGTTTCTTATTATATTGTTCTCCAGCTATTTAATATACAAAGTAATTAAGTGGCCCGGTTGGCAGGTACACGCGTTGATGACCTTCAGGACCTGGGTTCGATCCCAGGTCCCCTCCCTTTCCTTATATTTTCATCTTCAATATGTTTCTATGCAGTCTTTAGGCAAGTGACTACCGTGAGTCCACAAAATCCCACCTTCCACGTGTCCCAGAGCACCAAATCAATGGCCACGAACTGAAGACTATGATAAACTCAAGTCAACGCGCGCATACGTGTCCAGCAAAAGTCTAACAAGGCCATGCTTATTGGGCTTGAACTGCTTGGGCCACACCTCCCATTTGGGACTTCCACCCCCCCTGGTTTGCCATTTTTTATTATTTTTATATTTTATTTTCAATTGTTATTTTCTTTTCTTTATTTGTTTGATTTAATTAATTATTTTTACCAAAATATAAAAACCTCATAAAAATCAGAAAGGATGGAAAAAATATAATAAATAATTTAATTATTTTCATAAACAAATTGTATGTAAATAAATTTAGTTTTAATTTAGGTTACAATTTTAATTCTTTTCATGATAAAAATATAAAAAATATAGAATTAGGTTTAATAAATATTTTATTCCTTTTAATTTTTCTTTTTCATCATAATACTTATTTATTTTATTTATTTTTGTAATTAAATTTGCATGAAAATAATTTAGGTTTAAATTAGGTCAAAGTTCAACATATTTTTATAACAAATTTAAAAGCTACTAGGATTAGGGTTTGCATTCAATTTTAATTTTAATTAATTTTTTCTATTAAATCATAAAAGTACTAAAATACCAAAAACATCTTTCTTTTAATTTTAATGTTAATTCCTTATTAATTTAATTTTTGCAAAAGGGTCCAACGCCCTCCTTTCGACTTAATTGTTTAATTTCGCGTATTTACTTTATTTCGCTTAAATAATCATGTATCTCTCCCGAAGCCATGTAACTAAACTTTTCGCACTTTTAATTCTTTGCTTTATTTACTTTCTGTCAAATCGGGTCCGGTTTAATTTTGGCGATGTGGACCCGCGCCATTTGTAATAGCTTTAGATTTACTTTTCCCGCAAATATTTTAAATTGTTAAACAAAGCATGCAAGAATGAATGGCCTTAAATAAAATCAAGCGTAGATCACTTTAACATGACAAGACAAAAATAAATGAAAACGACACACAAATCGCACACACCACCCCTAGGGTACGCCTCACTGTTGCCTTGCCTCGAAAGGTGATCGTCGAGTAGAGGATGTCTTAGTAAGTCCTCATGATCCGGGAACCTGGCATGAGGGTAGCTTCTAAGGTGTCTTCCCATTGCTCTGGTGATCACCATGTCCCTACAAACTCGAATTGACCCGAACACCTCCAACGGTGGTGCTACCTACCTCTCAATGGTGGGATGGCACTACTTTAAAAGGACATTTACACAGACGAATTCCTTAGGGTAGGTAGACGACTCTAGATACTTGCTCTAATTTCAAAACAAAAATCAAAAAATACTTTTCACACCGACACCTTTTCAAAAAGCTTTCGAAAGCAAATTTTTCAAACACTCTTGAGGACCGATACAAGAGTCGAACTGAATTTTTCAAAGAAAATTTTTAAAACCCACAGTTGAAAAGCAAACAAACCATTTTTGAAAATACAAGTGAGCAAGTATCTAAGAGCCCATGGATAACCATGGATAGAAAGGGTGCTAACACCTTCCCTTTCTATAATCTACCTCCCGAACCGAGAGCAATCTCTTTAAGGAATTTTTCTGTGCTTTTGTCCTTTCCATTTGGAGAAAATAAAAGACGGTGGCGACTCTTGCTTCCGCGACATTTCGCGAACCAGCGTTAAACAGTCAGTTCCAGATCCACCGATCACAGTTAGCTTCAGGGAAGATCAAGGAAGGTGAATTGATGAAAAAATTGAATTGAAAAAGGCTCGAGAATGGATTTTGAAGTTACTGAATTTTGAGTTGTGAAACAAGTTTGGTAGGGTGATTCTGGCTATCCAAGCTTGGAAAAATGAATGAGATAGTTCATGTATTTATAGGAGAAGCGAATGGGATCAAAAGGAAGAGTGAATGATGCGTTTTTGAGGGAATTCGTGCAAACCTAATGCACGAGTGAAGTGTGATCCAAACTTCACCAAAACTCATCCAACTCTTGCGTTTTAATGCACTAATCCACTTGGGAAAGTTGGCTAATCATGTTTAGACCCAAAATGCGTGTTAATTTGAGTTTTAAAGGTTGTAACATGAAATTCAAATTCTGACTTGCAAGGAAACTTTAATTCCAAGTTACCATTTTTGAAACCATGGCATTCTCAGCTCAAGGGGTCTTAAGGCACGATTCTTGATGCTTTAGAAAGATGAGGTTACAAGCTTTACAATGGAAAAAGAATGGAGTTAAATGGATGCTTGAGCTGAAATTTGTATTGAGTCAAAGTTGGAGAAAAAGGGTTGACTTTCCATACTTAGAAATATTTCAAATTCTTCTTCAAAAATGACCTATAATGTCTTACATCCAAACATGGCCTTTCACTTAGAATTTGCTCTTGGCCAAAAAAGATGGCATAAAGTATATCTCTTGAATGACATTTTGAAACTTGAATCATTCAAAAATCTCCAAAATTTGAGCAAGTTATGACTTGTTGAAGTTGGCAAAAAATCATGAAATGACCTATAATCTTTTGCATTTTTAAGGAAACTTCCATCCATTTTCCCACTTTGCACATAAAAGAAGGCATAAAGTTCACATCTTCAAGATCATTATGGAAAAATAATGGACTCAAGGTGATAAAAATTGACCAAGTTGTGACCATTTGAAGTCACATATGGAAAATTGGGGACTCATCTGAAGGACTTGTAATCTTACTTCCTCATCAAGTCTCTTCCTCATGAAAAATCCTTGGAACCTTTGAAGTGATTTTTTAAAAACCCTTTGAAGAGGATGATGTCTTTGGAATCACTTAAAAATACCAAAATATGAGCAAGATATACTTCTTTGAAGTTCAAAACCCCAGCTCCTAAATCAAGAAAATGCTTTGAGGAATTTTGACAATTTTGAACAACCTTCTTGTACCAACACTATTGATTTATGAATAGAAGTTATTGAGGATGATAATGAGGACTCATAGCCACCAAAACCACTTCCATATATTGAGATTTGAGAGAAATATGCTCTTGTGACCAATAGGAACAAGGCCTTGTCCAAACATGACAACTTCTCCAATCAACCCCTTGTACTTTTGAGTCAAATCTAATAACCTTGAAATGTTATGAACCAAAGCAACCTTTCCATGCCAATTCTTCCAAAACTAATCCAATGGTGAGGTTTGAACTTCTCAAGCTTTATTGGCTAGGGCATGGAAATAAACTCATGAACCCATGAGGGGACTTGTTAAATATCATTGCCTTTACCTACATGGATAACAAGCAAGACAAACCAACATTGAATTTTATTAGTTAAATGAAGAAATCAAAACAATATTCATGATCACAAAAGGAACATAAGCCATGGTGCTTGGTAATCCCTCAAAAAGGGAAAAACTAAATGTAGGGAGGGGAACCAAGAATCCTAGTGTGATCTTGTTGTGAGTGAATCAACATGATATGATGAAGGGATCTTAGGGGCAAAAATTGGGGTACAACAGGCTACAGTGACCCAATAGATGATAAAGGTCTAAAGATTGCAAGAAGTGCAATGACAGATGCTCAGAAAAATATTCACAGAAACTACTACAAAACGAGAACAATTTTGTTGAGTGCTATTTCCTACAATGAGTATGAGAAGATCACAGACAGAGAGATTGCAAAGTCCATTTTTAAATCTCTTCAGGTGACTCATGAAGGCAACACTCAAGTTAAGGAGACAAAGGTTTGGCCCTAATCCTTCAAAATGGAAGATGATGAATATGTGGAAACTATGTTTTCAAGATTCCAGACTCTTGTTGTAGGACTCAAGATTCTGAACAAAGGATATTCTACTGCAGATCATGTAAAAAAAATTATCAGCAGTCTGCCTAAGAAATGGAGACCGATGGTAACTTCCTTGAAGTTATTTAAGGATTTGAACAATACTAGTCTTAAGGAGCTAATTAGTTCTTTAAGAAGTCATGAGATCAAGCTTGAAGAAGATGAACCTCAAAAAAGAGTTAAATTTGTGGCTTTGAAGTCTAAGTATGGAAAGACAAAGGCCTTTCAAGCCGAAGAAGAATCAGAAGGATCAGTAGAAGATTCAGATTCATATGAACTCTCTCTAATATCCAGAAGGATAAGCCAGAGGCGGAAACTTAGATAGAGAAAGTTCAGAGGATCAAGAAAAAAAATGGTAGATTTGAATCTACATTTGGTCAGAAGAAAGCTTCTGGAAAAGAAGTTACGTGTTATGAGTGCAAAGATCCTGGACATTATAAGAATGAATGCCCAAAGCTAAGAAAAGACAAGAAGCCCAAGAAGGTCTTTAAATCAAAGAAGAGTCTCATGGCAACATGGGATGATTCAGAATCAGAAGAGGAAGAATCTAATGAAGAACATGCTAATGTGGCACTCATGGCCAATACAAGCACAAATGAAATCATCTCAGAGTGTGAGATGACAACTGATGATGAGTTAGACTTTGACGATGAAGCAGAGGTAATTGCCTCTCTCTCTCTCTCGTTTGAACTTGAATCTTGTTTATCTGAAATGATGATAAAATATCAACTTCTTCTAAGTAAACATAAAACTCTGAAAAAGAATTTTGTAGTTACTTCTGAGAACTCTACTAAGAATGAGCAAAAAAAAATTCTAATTTAAATGAAAAATAATTTGTTTTAGAAAAATCAAATCTTTCTCTTAAAAGTAAAGTCTCAAGGTTGGAAGAAGAGATTATTTCTAGCATATTTGTTACTGATGAAGTAATCAGATATGATAGAGCTTTTCAGCACTTCCTAGCTAAAAGCATAGATAAAAGCAATATGGCTTCAATGATCTATGGTGATAACAGAAACATAAGTAGGGGCTTGGGATATTCAGGACCATAAAAAATAATTGATGAGACCCTGAGTGTCAAATCAAAAACCTCTTTCTGAACATTTTGTGCTTGTTGGCATTGAACTGTAATGTCAAGAACAAGAATGTTCTGATTCTATTGAAACACAACCACAAACATAGAAGGAAACTTCTAAGCCTAAATATCATGCACAAATTCCACTTGATTATCCTGTTGCACAAGAATCCAAAGGTGTCAGAACCTCTGGAATTGCTAACAAGAAAGGACCCAAAAAATGGGTACCTAAGGATGAAATAATCTATGTTACAAATATCCTTCATGGAGCCACTGAAACATCATTCATGGTATCTAGACAGCGGATGCTCCTGACACATGACGGGAAAAAGGCATATGCTCCAAGATTTGGAACTTAAGTGTAGAGGAGTTGTTAGTTTCATAGGCAATCAGAAGGGAAAGATCATTGGCTCTGGAACTGTTGGTAATGGTAAACTTCCTTCTGCTAACAACTTTATTTTAGTCAAGGGTCTGATGCATAACTTATTGTCAATTAGCCTACTTAGTGACAATGGTTATGATTTTGTCTTTAATCAAACGTCTTATAAAGCTGTAAGTCAGAAGGATGGCTCAGTTCTGTTTAATGGTAAGAGGAAGAACAACATTTAAAAAATCAAGTTATCATATTTTAAAATCTTGAATGTAAAATGTCTTATGACTATTCAAGAAGAGTAGTGGATCTGGCACAGATGTCAGCGCCATGTTAGCTTGATAAATATATATCAACTAAATAAGCTTGGATTAGTCAGAGGCTTGCCCAATCTGAAGTATTCTTTAGAAGCTCTTTGTGAAGCATGTCAGAAAGGCAAGTTTTCAAAAACTTCTTTTAAAGCCAAAAGGTTGTTTCTATCTCTAGGCCATTAGAACTTCAACACATTGGCTTATTTGGACCAGTGAAAACTGCTTCTATCAATGGAAAGAAATATGGACTAGTCATTGTTAATGATTACAACAGATGGACATGGGTAAAATTATTAAGACACAAGGATGAGTCACATTCTGTGTTTGCTTCTTTCTGCTCTCAAGTGCAAAAGGAAAAGAGTTGCAAAAGAGTCAGAGTCAGAAGCGATCATGGTGAAGAATTTGAAAACAAATATTTTGAAAACCTTTTTGATTCTAATGGCATATCCCATGATTTCTCCCGGCCTAAAATTTCACAACAAAATTGGGTTGTAGAGAGGAAGAATAGGACATTGCAATAAATGGCTCGCACCATGATCCAAGAAACTGAAATGGATAAGCACTTTTGGGAAGAAGCAATAAATATAGTATGTTATATTCAAAACAGAATCTCTATAAGACCTATTTTGGATAATACTCCTTGTGAATTATGGAAGAATAGAAAGCCCAACACCTCTTTATTTTATCCCTTCGAATGTGTGTGTTTTATGTCGAATACTAAAGAGAATATGGGCAAGTTTGATTCCAAAGCACAGAAGTGTCTATTGTTAGGATGTTCTGAATGCTCAAAAGGCTACAAAGTCTATAACACAGAATCACGAAGTGTAGAGGAATCAATTCATGTCAGATTAGATGATAAGCTTGGCTTTGAAAAGTCAAAGCTAGTTGAAAAGCTTGCAGATATGGAGATAAAGTTCTCAGAACCTAAGGAGAAGGTAAAAGAAGTTAAAGAATCAGAAGCTCCTACTTCAGATATTATTGTTTCTCCTTCTGATCCCCCACAACAAAGGAAAAGAAGAACCTCATCCTCTCATCCTAAAGGTTTAATTATGGGAAACAAAGATGCTTCTGTCAGAACCAAATCATCCTTCAAACCTTTTGAAGAAATACTTCAAGGGTTGGTGTCTCTGATTGAGCCAACATCTATTGGTGAAGCTTTTCTAGAAAAAGACTGGATTCTGACAATGGAAGAAGAACTGAACGAATTCTCAAAGAATGATATATGGGATCTTATTCAGAAACCTAAAGGTGTCCACATCATCAGAACCAGATGGGTGTTCAAAAACAAGCTTAATGAGAAGGGTGAAGTTGTCAGAAACAAAGCATGACTGGTTTCACAAGGTTATAGTCAGCAAGAAGGAATAGACTATACATAAACCTTTGCACCAGTCGCCAGGTTAGAAGAAATTCGTTTATTAATTTCTTTTTTTTTTGTAAATCATAACATCATCCTTTATCAGATGGATGTTAAGAGTGCATTTTTGAATAGTTATATCTCAGAAGAAGTGCACGTTAAACAACCTCCTGGATTTGAAAACTCTTAGAATCAAAATTTGTTTTTAAACTCAAGAAATCTCTTTATGGTCTAAAGCAAGCTCCCAGAGCTTGGTATGACAAATTGAGTAATTTTATTTTAGAAAATAAATTTACCAGAGGGAAGGTTGATACTGCACTCTTCTGCAAAACTTTCAAAAACGATATTCTGATAGTTCAAATTTATGTTGGTGATATTATTTTTGGTTCTGCTAATCCCTCTCTTTGCAAGGAATTTTCTAAGATGATGCATGTTGAGTTTGAGATGAGTTTAATGGGAGAATTGAAGTTATTCCTGGGAATTAAAATTGATCAACAATCAGAAGCTACTTACATACATCCGAGTAAGTATACCAAAGAACTGCTGACGAAGTTTAACATGATGGACAATACACCAGCAAAGACTCTGATGCATCCAACATGCATTCTGGAAAAATATGAGGTAAATGGAAAGGTATATCAAAATTTGTATCGTGGTATGATAGGCTCTCTTTTATATCTGATTGCTTCTAGAACCGATATTTTATTCATCATTCGTTTATGTGCTAGATTCTAATATGATCCTAGGAAATCTCACTTAACTGTTGTTAGGAGAATTCTGAGATATCTTAAAGGAACTACTAACCTTGGCTTGATTTATAAGAAAACATAAGAGTACACTCTTTCTGGTTTCTATGATGCAGATTACGCTGCAGACAGATTGGAGAGGAAAAGTACTTCTGGAAACTGTCAGTTTTTTGGCAAGAATCTGATTTCCTGGTCAAGCAAGAGGCAATCAACAATTGCTCTTTCAACAGCAGAAGCAGAGTACATCTCAATGTCACTATGCAATAGTCAGGTGCTATGGATGAAGAATCAGTTGGAAGACTATCAGATTTGAGAGAGTAACATTCTTAACTTTTGTGATAACACATTTGCTATTTGTTTAAGTAAAAATCCAATTTTACATTCTAGGGCTAAACGCATAGAAATAAAATATCATTTTATTAGAGATTATGTTTAGAAAGAGATTTTATCTTTAAAATTCATAGATACAAACCATCAATGGGCTGATATTTTTACAAAACCCTTAGCTGAAGATTATTTCTTTTTATTCTGAAGCATCTGAAAATGGACTTTTGTCCAGAGTAAGATTTCATCAGAATCAAATGTGTTTAGTTGTAGTATGAAGGAATAAGATTATGACTTAAACAAAAAGCAATTTTATTTTATTCAGAACCTCAGTGATCAGAAGATGTTTCGTACAAAAATGTCTTTGATAAGATGGAAACTTTTTGGTTTTCCAGACTCTAAGGATATCAAAACGTGTCACTTAATTAGATGTAGTGATTAACGTGTGTAACCTTTGGTTATTTTTAATCATCAAACTCTACTTAGGCTATGCATTGAGAAGTACTTTTTCTTGAAATTGATTAATCACGATTACACTCATTTATTACTCCTAAAAACTCCTCATTCTCTCAATCGTTCTTCGTGTTCATCATCTTCATCAACGTTCTTCATCAAGTTCATCACTTTCGTCAATAATTTCATCATTTTCAACACTTCAACAATGATGAATGCTCAACAACAAGAGGCTGTTAAGTTTGCAAATGAGATGGAACAAGCTTTAAAACCTTTCGGGTCGTCATCTTCAACCGTTACAACCAGTTATTCTACTCATATGGTAACTTTTCATCCTCCCTACAAGTCATTGATAAAAATCACATTACAAAGATAACTGCTCATGTTTCTTGTATTACTTATCCACAAGAGTCACATGTTCTTCGTGAGTATTTGGTTGATTTCAAAAATCTTTCCTCTAATGCTTGTGACCTAAGGGAATAATTACACGCTCAAGGTTGGGAACACTATTTTATGAGGCTTCATGGTCCTGTATATGAAGCCTTGGTAAAGGATTTCTAGAAACAAGCTGATTGTGACGACTTGCACATTGTTTCTCATGTGCTAGGGAATATAATCATCATTACTAAAAAATAAATTGCAGATCTTCTGGGTATGAAGCATCTGGAAGGAAAAAGGGTTCATGGAGTGGATAAAAAATCTAGATTTTTGAAGGAAACCATCAACAAATCCATCTTCAAGAATTACTCTCCTGAGAAAACTGAATACAAAAGTAAGGATTTTCCAGATAAGCTTAGGGTTTGGCACAAGATCATTTTGGGTTGTATCAACCCCATACCTCCTTCAATTTCTTTTGATTACTTTAATACTCGTCAAAAATACATGCTATATTATCTGATGGCTAAGCAGAAGTTATGTCTTCTTTCACTTTTATTCTCCTATCTGAAAGACTCCATCAAAAAGACCAGAACTATAGATGATCCAAAGAAGAAGGTTCCAAACTACGTTTCTTTTAGACGTCTCCTGACTGTTATTTTTGTGGTGAGTGGTTTAGTAAAGTTTCTGGTTGAAGAAGCTCACTATACTGGGGATCTGGATCCTAGCATTGAAGAATCCTTCGATGGACAGACTCTGAAGAATATGAGGCTAATAGAGGAAATCATCGTTAAACCTCTACCTGTTTCTTCTGATAACATCACTACACGAAGACTTCCAGTGACCAACTTCCCTATGTTCACCAGGGGAGATATTCCAAATGGGGTTGATGCTTATATAGTGATGATGGAAGAAGAAGGACATAATATGTCCAACTTCAGATACTCTAACTTGCATGGTCCCCTAATTCATGTTGATCCTTCAAGAGGAATAAGGAAGAAGAGTTCAAAAGCTTCTGAACCTGGAAAGAAGAAGAAGAAGAAGTCTCAGGCTTCTAAGAATGTGTTATCGTCTAAGTATCCAAAAACGACAAGTAAGTCTTATGATATTGTACCTATTTATGCAGTTGTTTCTAATATTATTGATGCATTATCATCCATCCCCACTCCCATTACATAATCATCTTCTTTTTCATCCTTTTCTGCTCTACCACCTACCACCACCATACCTATATCTAATCTTGTTTCAACAACAATTTCTTTAACCACACATATTTTTGTTTCACCACAAGCCACCACCATATTTACACCTGACCCTGCTAGTACCACCATTCCTTCAATTCCACATGTTTCTGCTCCTAACCCCATTCCATCTATCACTACTCATATTCCTTCTAAACCAATCCAAACATTCACCCCAACTATAACCACTCCCATATCTGAAATTACGACAACCCCACCATTTTCTAAAACCATTCATTCACCTATATCTCAAACATTACTTCAATTGTCTTTCTCTAACACACAAACCATCCACCTTGACTCACCTACTCATCACTCTGATCCACATTCACCATCTGACCATGAGATGTCTCAAAGGACTTTTTCTGACACTCTTGAAATTCCCACTTCCAAACCATTCACTTTTTCTGATATTTTTGATCTTGTTGACCAACACCCATATGAACAAAAATTTGAACTAAACTCTTCTTCCCCATAACTTGCTTTAATTATTTATGAAAAGCCTGTTCCAAAAACCTTGGATGAATGCATTAACATGTTTAGAAACAATGCTAGAAAGAAGGTTACAAAGCAAGAGATGAGGCAAGTACTAGTACTAAGCCCCAAGATCTGGATGATTCCTGGAGTTGTTTCAAAAATGGATGTCCTCCAAATTTGAGAGGCTGAAAACCTTTTCTGAAGCATCCAGACTTGCTGAAGTTCAGATGGTGACATAAAGAGAAGAAGAAAAAGAAATAATTCGAGTCTTTGAAATTTTTGCTGCAAAGCAAAGACAAGCTGAAGCTAGAGCTTTGAAAGAAATAGAGGAAGCCAGACTCAAAGCTCAAGAAGAAGAAGCCATAATTGCTGAAGAAGCCAGGTTGTCTCAAGAAGCTGAAAAGGCAGAAAAGGCAAGACAAGAGGTTTTGGTTGTATCATCTTATGAACTAGCCATTGTGCGTCTGGAAAATGCAATAGGTGAAATTAGAGAAGAACAACAAGAATTCAGACAGAGCATCAATGAACAGAAGGGAGTTATTTACATGTTAACCAATATAACCTTCTGTTTCTGGTATAATTGTTTTCTTTTTCAAAAAATTTGAACTCTGATTGGAATCAAGTTCTGAAAGTGTTAAAGAAAGTTCTTTTTCTAACTTCTGGAATCAGGCTCTGAGAAGGTTAAGTTCATAATCAGGCTCTGAATTGAGAATATGGAATCTGACGCTAAAGTTTCAAGATCTCAATTGGCATGATTGGCTTCAAGAATTAAGACTCTCAAGATATCAATATCTGATTTATTGCAATCAGGGGGAGTCCTACTCAAATGGTTCATAATCAGGATATACGATCTTCATCAAGACTTTAATTCAGGGAGAGTCTCATATATAGGATAAGTATTTCTTACCTTTCTTATATCTGATACTTTTTATGATTATGTACAAAATTTTGTCATCAACTTTTGTCAAACCAATCACCCCCTCATATATAGGATAAGAGATTAGAGAAGATGAAAAATAAAGAATAAAAGAAACGGAGACTAGAAAAGAAAATGTGCGATAAAAATGAAATTGAAATAAATAACAATAGCATAAGAAATGAGAAGATAAAAAAGAAAGAAATTAAGATATGAGAGATTAGAGAAGAAAAATCGAGATGTACCTAACAAAAAAGATGAAAAGAAGACGTGATACTATTAGAAGAGATTTAAGAGAATATTATAATTAAAACCTATGAGGATGAGAAAATCGTGTGTAATTGTAAAGTTAATGCATAATATATTTAAGTTTTGGTTTAATGTGAGTTAAATGAAGTTTGAATTGAAATATAATATAGTTTTGTTCGGTTTGTAAAATATAAACAGCAAAACGAGCTGAATTGTGCAATTCTTTAAAAAATAGATAAAACATATCTAATTCAACTTCTACTTTTTATAATTGTCGATTTAATTCGATTCAATTCACCATTTTTATTGAACTCATTTGATTTTGAACACGCATAATAAGATACTATATAAAAATATAAATCTCCTCAAATGCTGCTAAATATACTTGCGAATTTTATAAATTCCTCAAGGTTCTTTGTTTTGGTCATATATTGGACCATACATTAATATATGCATAATAATTAAATAATCATTTAATATTTCCGGTAAAATCTCGCAATTTGTATATCTTATTCAAACAGTAGTGTCCATTTCTCAACTATTAAATTTTTTTTGTTTGACATAAACCCAACTTGTACTAACTTATTCTCTATGGAGTATTATGTTTGTGCTTTTGTCTTATGTCGTATTAAGTATAGCATTAATTTAGTACCTAATTTAAATTATATTCTGTAAGACCATTACCTCATTTTATTCACGTCTTTATCTTTTGACGAAATCATGTTTACTAATTTAACTTATATTTCCAAATTTTTAGCTTTATATTTACGGTGCACATGGTTAGTTTGATAAAGTCGTGTTATTTTTAAATAAATAATCGAGTTTCTTTATCATTCTATTTAATATTTCTTTTAAATATTAAGCAAATGAAAACCATGCATGCATGCATGCTGAAAAGCACTTGTTAAAAATTGATGATGTTAATAAAGTCAAATTTATGTGGCTACTCTTATTAAAAAGTCACTGAGGATAACGATTGATTATCTAATCCAAATTGGTGGTGACGTATAATAAAGACAAATTCACATGGCCACATACAGTGTCGCTTTTGAGAGGTTGAGTCATTTGTGCTAATTAAGATAATGATGTTCTATTAATAATTTGAATAACGTGTCCAAAATATTTGGGCAACAACCTATACTGATTAAAATAATGTACTCATTTCGTCTCTTTATAAAAAGTATTTTTTTTCTTTCTTTTCTTTTAAAATTTATACTAAGATATTTAATATTTAATGTATTCATTTTGTTTTGGAAAAATCAAAGGAATATATGAATATATTAATTGAAAGATTTCTAGCACAAGATGTCCGATGAAAAGAAAAGAAAGAATGCAAAATAATTAAGAAAATAAAATAAAGTGATAATATATCTTATTTGCCTTAAGTGGATTGATACATCAATGATTAAAATCGTACGAAAATGAGTTGAGACTATAATTCACCACCGCAAGTGAATTTTCATGTGAGAACATTTTTTCGGTCATATAACATGTTATGGTCAGAATCAATCATTAAACAAATGATTACCAAATGTATTTGGTTCTTTCATGAAATATAGGATTGATGGCTATACAGATGGCACTGCAGTTTTTAATAAACAGAGTAATATGAGTAATATGTTGAGGTGAAATATGTTGGGTATCAGAATAATATTAAATAATAATAACAATAGCACAAGTAAAATTTGAAAGTTGAGTGTAGGAATAAGAAGAAACACAATTGTAGCAAACTCTTGGATGATTAGGATGATTAGGATGATTAGGATGACAATATGATTACTCTATATATAATAGTTTCATATACTATTATAAGTAGATACTTATTATTGGATTTTGCGTAATCTTCTCTGCATTATAGAAAACCAATGACTTATAATGCATTGAATTTTTCTACAAAATAAAGATTACTTTATGTCCTCACAATCTCCCACTTAAAGTAATTTTGTTTGCTTTCAAAAAAAATTTTACATCCCTTGTTAATTTCATGTTGCTACGTTTTAGATAGGCCATAAGAAGAATTGCACCAATAAAACTTGTCAGCGTTGATCGGCTTTGTCATAACATCTGCTAGGTTGTCTTTTGTGTGAATCTTTTGCATGTCCACACTCCCTTCCTCTACTACTTCGCGGACGAAATGGTATTGAACTCCTATGTGCTTTGTCTTGGAATGAAAAGTTGGATTTCTTGCAATGTGCAAGGCACTTTGATTGTCACAATACACAATAATTTTTGGTTGTTTGTATCCGAGCTCTTCCAATAACCTTTGAATCCATATAGCTTCCTTGCATGCTTGGGTAGCTGCCATATACTCAGCTTCTGTAGTAGATAGAGCTACAACAGTCTGCAATTTGGATAACCAGCTTACTGCTCCTCCTGCAATTGTAAACACATAGCCTGTAGTAGATTTTCTTTTGTCAAGATCACCTGCATAATCTGAATCAACATATCCTCTGACATCAAACTCCAATCCTCCAAAACATAACGCAACATCTGAGGTTCCTTTAATGTATCTCAAAATCCTCTTCACAACATTCCAATGCTCTTTACCAGGATCTTCCATAAACCGACTGACCGCTTCCACTGCATGTGCAATGTCTGGCCTTGTACATATCATGGCATACATAAGGCTTCCCACCACTGATGCATAGGGTACTCGAGACATTTCCATCCTCTCTGCTTCATTGCTAGGATTCATACTTGAGGATAATTTATAATTGATAGGAAGTGGGGTAGATATTGATTTACAGTCTTGCATGTTGAAGCGCCGCAAAACTTTTCGTAGATAATTTCTTTGAGAAAGCCAAATCTTCCTATCTTTTCTATCTCGGTGAATTTGCATCCCTAAAATCTTGTTTGCTGGTCCCAAATCCTTCATATCAAACTCCCTAGCCAATTGTGCCTTCAATTCTTGGACTTGATCTTTGTTGGGGCCTACCACCAACATGTCATCCACATACAACAACAAAATGATGAAAGCATTTTCCTCAAACCTCTTGTAATATGTACAATGATCTGAGCTTAACCTGTTATATCCAAGGCTAATAATGAAAGAATCAAATCTCTTGTACCAACACCTCGGCGCCTGCTTTAAACCGTACAAAGATTTGGTCAACCTGCAAACCAAGTTTTCTTTTCCTTTTTCTTCAAAACCTTCTGGTTGGAGCATATATATTTCTTCTTCAAGTTCTCCATGAAGAAAAGCAGTCTTTACATCCAATTGTTCAAGATGTAAATCATAAACAGCACACATAGCAAACACTACCCTGATAGTGGTAAGTCTAACCACCGGAGAAAATATTTCATTGAAATCAATTCCTTCCTTTTGAGCATACCCTTTAACCACTAATCTTGCACGATATCTTTCCACTTGATCATTACCATCACGCTTAATCTTATAGACCCATTTGTTGCCGATGGCTTTCCGACCTTCAGGAAGTACAACAAGATCCCATGTCTTATTTCTATGTAAGGCTTCCATTTCTTCCTGCATTGCTGCCATCCACAAAGAATCATTTGAGCAACTCACAACCTCTTGAAAGGTTGATGGTTCTCCATCTTCGGTTAGAAGACAATATGCATCATGGCTTGCCATAACATAGTCTGATTGCCAATTTGGTTTCCTTTTCTGACGTGTTGATCGTCGAACTTCAACACCATCAGGTTCATCTAGTTCTTGTACCTCGTGCTCTGGTTCTGCTTCAAAAGAGTCATTTTCAACAGACTTTCCATCTATATGAACAATAGTGTTATCTTTAGAAGTGTTATCATTTTCCTGCTCCCTTTGCATTTCATCCTCTGCAAAGATTACATCTGTGCTGACAATAACCTTATGGGAAGTGGGATCCCACAGGCGATACCCCTTTGACACCGTCAGTGTAGCCCAAGAATATGCATTTCCTAGATTTTGGATCTAGCTTAGTTCTTTCTTGGGAGTTGTACATCACGTACACGGGACATCCAACTACATGTAGAGTAGAATACTCAGCTGACTTTCCTTTCCAAATCTCCATCGGAGTCTTTAAACCAATTGCACTTGATGGCGATCTATTTATCACATAACAGGCAGTTTTCACGACTTCTGCCCATAATGACTTGGCTAATTCTGCAGTTCGTAACATAGCTCTAGTCCTTTATAGGAGAGTTCTATTCATCCGCTCTGCTACACCATTCTGCTGAGGCGTATGAGCAACTGTAAATTGTCTCATTATACCCTCTTCCTTGCAAAATGACAAAAAATCACCGTCTGTATATTCTCCTCCATTGTCTGTCCTCAAGCACTTAATCTTCTTTTCAGTTTCAAGCTCAATTAGTGCTTTGAATTGCTTGAATATTGAAAACACATCTGACTTCTTCTTGATTGGGTATACCCACAATCTTCTGGAGTAATCATCAATGAATGATACAAAATATTTTGCTCCTCCTAGGGACATTTGTGGTGACTCCCACACATCAGAATGAATCAAGTCAAGTATGTGTTTGCTCTTAGTAGTTGATCTATCAAACTTCAACCTATTTTGTTTGCTTACCACACAATGCTCACAGAAAGGTAGACTTACTGATTTGAGCCCGGGTAAGAGATCACGTTCTGCAAGAATTTTCAAGCCTCGTTCTGACATGTGGCCTAATCTGCGATGCCACATTGTCGTTGAGTTTTCTTGACTAGTTGATGCAATTGACACATCACCTTCTTGCAATGTCTCTCCCATAAGAATGTATAGATTTGCAGATAGCTTCTCTGCCTTCATCACGACTAGAGCAACTCTCACCACCTTCAAGATCCCACCTTCAACATGGGTCTTGCAACTGAGATCATCTAACTGTCCAATAGACAATAAATTTTTCTTCAAACCTTTCACATGTCGTACCTCTTGAATTGTGCGAATTGTACCATCATACATTTTTATTTTGACAGTACCTACACCAGCAATTTTTAAGGCGTAATCATTTCCCATGAACACGGATCCTTCTAAGATGGGTTGATAAGTGTAAAACCAATCTCTTCGAGGAGTCATGTGCCATGTTGCTCCTGAATCAATTATCCAAACATCAGTGAGTTGTTTACTACCTTTGCAATTATTTGTTGCTCCGCTATATAGAATCTCTCCATCATCAGAGGTATTGGCAATACATCCTTGAGATGAACTTGCCTCAGAAGACTTCTCACCATTCTTCTTAAACCAACAATCTCTTTTCAAGTGCCCTTTCTTGCCGCAATTGTAGCATTTCAAATTCATCTTACTTCGAGATTTTGATCTACCATGATTTTGACTCCCACTAGGGCCATGTTCCACTGATCTGCCTCTTGTCATTGTCAAAGCTTCTACTTGTTTTTAGTTTTCTTGACGATCTTCCTTATTTATACGCCTGGACTCTTCCTCAAGAATAGCTCCGGCAACATCATCAAAGTATAGACGGTCTGTAACATTATTATTTGTTAAGTTAACAACGAGTGGATCATATGAATCTGGTAAGCTCTGAAGTAGTAATTCTGCACGTTCATTTTCTGCTATGCTAAAATTTGCCGATGTAAGTTGAGCAAACATTATATTTAGAGTGTTGATGTGATTTGTCACAGATGTGGATTCACTCATTCGAAGAGTGTAGAGTCTCCTCTTTAAGAAAATTCGATTGTGAAGTGACTTGACCTCGTACAATTTGATGAGAACATCCCAAATCTCCTTTGCAGTTTTCTTTTCGGAAACGCTAGACAAAACTGAATCTGCCAATGCTAAGTGCAAATTGGCAACAGCGTTGCTATCCATCTCATTCCATTTTTCGTCAGATAATCCCTCAGCTCTATCTTCAATTGCTGCTAAACAATTATCCTTTCTCAGGATTGCCTTTATCTTCAGTTTCCATAGGGAGAAATTACTCCCATTGAACTTCTCAATCTCAAATTTTGCCGTCATAATAATTTCAATTAAACCGGCTTACACAATTTCACCGTGAATAATATTTACAGCGGAATATGGACCAATACCAAATGCTCTGATACCACTGTTGGGTATCAGAATAATATTAAATAATAATAACAATAGCACAAGTAAAATTTGAGAGTTGAGTGTAGGAATAAGAAGAAACACAATTGTAGCAAACTCTTGGATGATTAGGATGATTAGGATGATTAGGATGACAATATGATTACTCTATATATAATAGTTTCATATACTATTATAAGTAGATACTTATTATTGGATTCTACGTAATCTTCTCTGCATCATAGAAAACCAATGACTTATAATGCATTGAATTTTTCTACAAAATAAAGATTACTTTATGTCCTCACAAAATATGTTTGAGTTAGGGGTGTGCATGAATCAATAACCAAACTAAATTGAACCATATATATGATTTGGTTTGGATCTTAAAACTACTTCATTAAAATCCGTTTATATTTCTAAAATCGGTTTACATGTGGATCGATTCGGTTTTGAACTGGTTTCTCATAAAAACCAGTTTTTAAAAAAAAACAATTTTAAATCGATTTTTCTAAAAACCAGTTTTTAATTTAAAAAAAAAAATCAATTTCAAAGCAGTTTTATAAAAAACCAGTTTCAAAATCAATTTTATAAAAAAAACCAGTTTTAAAACCAATTTAAAAAAATAAAGTTTTATATCAAAAATAGTTTTTTATTTTTAAAAGTTCTAAAATTATTTTATGTTAAAAAGACTAATTTAAAAAAAAAAGTCATTTCTCAAAATTTATGGTCATTAACAATTTTAAAACATATGATATGTGATTTTACCTTAAGATATAGTAAAGTAATTTCTCAAAAATTATGGTAGTTAAGGGTGTGCATGGTTCATAAACCAAACCGAATTGGACCATATATATAGTTTGGTTTGGTTCTTGAAATTGTTTTTATAAAACTAGTTTATTTTTTCAAAACCAGTTTATATTTTGATCAATTTGGTTTAAATCCAATTTTTATTAAAAACCATTTTTTTATTTGACCCAGTCTTAAAACCGGTCTATATCAATATATCAGTTTTTCTTTATTACTTTGATCAATATTTTTGCGTTAATCGATTTTGAAATTTTGATATATATTATAATGATAAACATTGCATGGCTCCTTAACCGTTTTATTTTGTTATGTTATAGATTTATGAGTACTACTTTATTTATTTTTTAATAATATCATCTCTCTTAATTGTTTACTAACACAATGAAATGAAAAGTATCTGGAACCGTGCCTTTTCGGTAAATATTAACATAAAAAAACTGTTAATCTTAATTAATCTTAATTAATATTATAAAATGTTTTGAAATATAAAAAGTAAAAATTCATTTTATACATACATATAAGATATTTTAAACATATTTGAAATACACCTAAGAGTTTATGTTTTACAACTGAGAGAGAATAATATTTATTGTAGAATATTTAATGTTGAGATCTAAAATAGAGATTTTTCAATATTATTTTGGTAGATACTAGCTTGAATTCTAGTCTCACGAATATCGTGAGCAGAGTCATTTATAATGATTTTGTCTTTGTGGAAGATAAGAGAAAAGATCTTTTATAAATTTTAAGTGAATTGGATCATAACCGGATTTCATAAATGGTTAACTAAATGTTATTGATTTTCTTAAAATGGATTGGATCAGTTAATAACAAATGTGATTTGGATTTTTTTAATTTGGTAACTAAATTTATGGTTATGGATTAGATAAACCGGTTTAAATGCACACCCTTAGTTGGAGTCTTAAAATAGATAAAATAACCATTGTGCCTCACATACATTATTCGCAAGTTCTTTCTATTCTGCTTTGGAGGATGAGCGAGAGACAACTTGTTGTTTCTTGCTCTTCTAACTTACAACTGATGATCTTAGTTAAAAATAGAAGTTGGTTGTTGATCTTGTTAGTGTATAAAGGAGAGATAAAAGATAAAATAAATATATTAAATGACGGCTATAAAATAAAGAGTAATAAATATATCGACTTACCATTACGCCAAAAAAGACTAACGAAAGCGCTTTTTTTTACCTTTAAAAGCGCTATGGTGGCGCTGCTATAGGTTTTAGCAGCGCTTTTTGTTTAATGAAAAGCGCTTTCGTAGGTCTACCTAATACAACACTTTTTCTAAAAAGCGCTCTCTTAAGTAGGCTTTTGGCAACGCTTTTTTATGAAGAAGTGCTTTCATAGGTGGTCTTTTAGCAGCGCTTTTTCCTGAAAAAGCGCTGTCATATGTTTACCTTAGACAGCGCTTTTTGTGAAAAAGCGCTTTCATAGGTTACCTAAGGCAGTGTTTTTCTTGAAAAAGCGCTTTCATAGGGTGTTTTTTTTAGAGGTATAATTTATATAATTCATATACCTGTATTGTTTGCAGCATATTATTTATATAAACCAGTTGCCATAACCTGTAATTCATAAACCGCGGTAATGCATTGTATACCATTGTAATCCAAAATATATATACACCATTTTTGTACCTCAAAATATATAAAAACCATTGTTATCAGCATTGTAACTCAAAATCAGTCTTACAAAATCAACCCTAAGAACAACTAAACCAGTCCTAATGTATGAAAGAAACACGGTCAATTATGTATTAAGGTCCTGGTCCTGCGAGGTTTGAACATAATAACACAGTCAATATGGTATTCCATGTACACATGTAACGTATTCATAACACTTTTCACATAATAATATATTCATACCTTATATGATTCTCTGCTCAATAAAATATTGACACAATTCCTCTTTGATATCTTCCAACTAAAGTTTCGTGTAATATGCACATTTGTATTCATCGAAGTACTACATAACAAAACATAATATGCATGATTTAGTTAAAAGTAAAAAATTATATGAAATATCCGAGAAATAATAAAACAAATCCTAAGTTATAAATCCATACCGTGACTGGAATCTCTATTTGATTCAGTTGAAGGATTTTTTTGATAAACCGTATAACGAAGTATCTGCAATCTATACCGTTTTACTGTTGAGGACACTACATAGAAAAACAAATAAGAATATATAGTTGTATTGTTTTATCAAATAGCATAAATATTATAAGCAAAATAGTGGAAATTAATATACCTGCACTTTGATCCAATTAATGTTGTTTGATTTAGACCGTCGTACCCGAGCTTCCTTTGACACCGGAATACTTGTATCGCTCTAACAAAATAAAAATATATATTTAGAACAATGTCACAGAAATAATTAAATATATAAATACACACAAATATTTAGAATAATCTCACTTACGTATCAATCATTAACTTCATATCTGGATAATTTGTCCAATCACCGTCAACCGAATTCAGATAATAGACACTTCTTTTATAGGATCGATAGCAACCAACAACCAGTGGTGAATCTGCCGGATGTCGAAACTTTCCATCAACAATTCTTTCATCTGCATGCTAAGTTAAGTGTCTTGAATCGGTTTCACTACGATACATCCGTCTAAATCTCAGAATTATAGGAAAATACCATAAGACTTTTGCCGAAGACAACTTTTTCTTATATCGTGGGGCACCGCATTTAGGACACTCATTTAACGAAATAATCATGAAGAATCAAATTCAACACAAGATTTAATCCCCTAAACAAAACCCGGCCAGCGACTAGTAAGAACAAAATAATGCTCAAAAATTCATCTCAATCATGTTCAACATCAACGAGAACCACAAAATGATGTCACAACCGAATTAAACTTTCAAAGTCAACACAAATAAAACAAACATGCCATCAAAGTCTCTTTCAAATTAATTCACACAACATGATATCATCCACAAGAACAACAACGACCTATATCATACTCACTTAAACACTCTCAAGAATAATTCATAAAACAAAGTCATGTCATTAATCAATTCAAATTCAAAACATGATACATCAAGTTCAAAACAAACTTTACTCAAACAAACCAAAATCCAGGGAGCAATTACCTAAACCTATTGATGCTCAATAAAATTCATCTCTAAAATGATCAAACACTAATGGGAATACATAACGACACCATAACTGAATTGATATTTCAAATGTGAACTCGAATGAACTAAAATGTCAACCAAAATCTCTTTTAAATTAGCTCAATCAATAAGACACAACATTTATTCATTCAAAGTGATGCCATCACAAATTCACCATTAAAAATCGACCCGAATAACAAACATTGAAATCAAAAACTTCACTCATATTTGACACAATTAAGCATGGTATTGTTTTCATAACTTCATCATAAGAAATTAACACAAATCACCTAAACATACGCAGTCATCCTTACTCAGACCAAACTTAGAATTAGCAACATTCCTACTAAAAAATATCAAACACAGACAGCATAACAAATTGTTTTTTCTCCAAAATTTTATCACAGTATTTTCCACAGCATGACAGTTCTACCCATAACATAAACGAAGTGACATCGAAATTTACTGAACAGTGGCGGAGTTGTCGCGAACAAGTGTTGGATTTGAAGCTGGACATAAGTGAACAAATAGGTGCTGATGAAACGTTTGAGTGGAGGAGCTTGACGGGGAGAGAACGATGGATGGAGGAGAATGCTTGCTCAAAATCATTAACCAAACAAAAGCACACGAAAACCAGACAAACACATACGAGATGAGGAAAAAAATGAAACCTGATACGAATTGCAGTTGGCCGGAGAAGTGGAGCGCTGTTGACCGCCGTAGAAGCTCTGGTTTAGGGTTTTTTCGTGAAGAAAATATGACTGAGAATAGAAAAGTGATACAAATTGTGTTTTGATATTTATTATAAAACTACCTACGAAAGCGCTTTTAAAAGCGCTTTCTAAAGGTCATCTATTACAGCGCTTTTACATCAAAAAGCGCTTTCGTAGCATATCCTATAGCAGCGCTTTTAAAAGCGCTTTCTAAAGGCCAGCTTTAGCAGCGCTTTGGAAAAGCGCTTTCTAAGGTTGACCTTTAGCAGCGCTTTTGAAAAGCGCTTTCTTAAGGTACCCTCTGAAAGACCAGCTTTAGCAGCGCTTCCCAAAAAGCGCTTTCTAAGGGTGACCTTTAGAAGCGCTTTTGAAAAGCGCTTTCTTAAGGAACCCTTTGAAAGCGCTTTTTTAAACGAATTTTTTTAAAAACCTACAGCAGCGCTTTTTTCCAAAAGCGCTTTCTTTTATGTGCTGCTAAAACTTATTTTTGGCGTAGCGTACCTATTATTAAGCTATTTATATACAATATTAGGATATAATAAAATATAAAAATGTTCTCTAACAGACTTAGTCAACAAAACATTTCTAAAATATAAATTATTTCTAACACTATCCCTTAATTTATATTTACACAAAACTGACAACATCAATTACATCCCTCAAACAAAGAAATTGATCAGTCTTGATAGTCTTTGTTAGAACGTCCGTCAGCTGCTTCTGGGTGCTACAGTACAAGACTTATAATATTCTACTTTGAACTTGATTTCTCAGAAAGTGATACTTGGTCTCAATATGTTTGCTTCTCCCATGTAGCACTAGGTTCTTGACAAGATTTATTGCAGACTTGTTATCAATCATTAACTTCAGAGGCTTGTTTACCTCGATCTTCAGATCATGCAGCAAGTTCAGACTCTACACAGCTTGACATGCAGTCAGAGCGCCTGCAATATATTCAGCTTCAGAGATTGACAGAGCAACAACATGTTGCTTCTTGTAACACCAAGAAATGGGACCTCTCTGAAATTTGAAAAAGTACCCAGAAGTACTTCTTCTGTCAACTCTGTCTCCACATCAATCGGAGTCTGAATAATTCAAAAGTTCTGATTCGATCTTTCTTCTAGAAGGAAATAAAACTCCATACATCAGAGTTCCCTTCACATACCTCATAATCCTGATAGCAGTTTGGTAATGAGACCATTTTGGTTTACTCATAAATCTGCTAACCATTCCAACTGCATAGCAAATATCAGGTTTGATATTACACAAATACCTCAGAACTAACCAACTGTTTAAAGGTTGTAGAATCCACATCCTCTCCATCAGAATCAGAGTCTAACTTCTGATTCGTATCAGTAGGTGTGATAGCAGTTTTGAAATTCTCCATCTTAAATATCTTCAGAAGCCCAAGTTCACACTTCATTTGATGCAAAATGATTTCTTTCTCAGAGTACATAAACTCCATATCTAGAAAGTAACTCATTTTCCCAAGATCTGTCATCTCAAACTCATTCATTAGAACCTTCTTGAACTTAGATATCTCTTGTTCAGAACTTTCTGTTAGCAATATGTCATCAACATACAAACATACCAGAACCATATTGCCTTCTGAAGTATGCTGAACATAAACACCATACTCCATCTCACACTTCTGAAACCATTGTTCCTTGAAAAATGAATCAATCTTCAGATTCCAGGCTTTGAGCGCTTGCTTCAATCCATACAAGGCTTTGCATAATCTGAACACCATCCCTTCCTGATTCTTTTTCTTAAATCCAAGAGGTTGTGACATGTATACCTCTTCTTGTAATGGACCATTCATAAATGCAGATTTCACATCTAAATGCATCATAGGCCAATTCCTGTTAGTATCTATTG
Organism: Vicia faba; assembly: GCA_948472305.1. Lineage (NCBI taxonomy): Eukaryota > Viridiplantae > Streptophyta > Magnoliopsida > Fabales > Fabaceae > Vicia > Vicia faba. The sequence goes on along the minus strand of OX451741.1, from coordinate 240,473,775 downwards.
CAATCACTAGTCTGATTGTTTCATGTCTCTCTACAGGTGCAAAAACTTCAGAGTAATCCAGCCCAGGCTTCTGTAGAAAACCTCTTACTACTAATCTTGCTTTGTGTTTGCCAATTGATCCATCTGGCTTTAGCTTCTGCTTGAAAATCCATCTAACGCTGATGGCTTTATTGCCTTTTATAAGTTCTGTCAACTTCCAAGTCTTGTTTTTCTCTATAGCATCAAGTTCTTTTTTCATGGCCTGCAACCAGACTTTCTGCTTACGAGCCTCTTCAGTACTCACGGGTTCAAAGTCTACTAACATTTCACACTGAATAACTTCTGCTTCAGAGTCTACTTCAGTGTCTTGCAACATGTCAAACTCCGAAAGTCTTCTTGGGGTGCTTCTGACTCTCCGTTGCCTCTAAACTTGAACTTCAGAACCTCGAACACCAGAACATTCCCCTTTAGAAGCTCTTGCTTCAGAAATTGGACTTTCTCCAGAATCGTGACTGTGTTCAGAGTCTGGAAAATTCCCAGAGTCTGAATCACCATAGGAGTCAGAGTCAGAATCATCTTCTCCTTCTGAATCTACTTCAGAGTCAGAGTCACCATCAGACTCGTCTTCAGAGTCAAAATCTTTACCAGCTTCAGAAACATGTGTTTCTGACTTTTCTTAAGAAGTTCTCTCATCATAATCAAAACAAGACTTTTCCCAATTCCAGACTTCTGATTTTTTTACAATAACGTCTCTGGTAAACTCAACTTTATTAGTTTATGGACAATAAAGTTTGCACGAACCTATACCGTGGTACCCCACCAGTAATATTACTTTACTTCTATCATCCAGCTTCTGTCTTCTGGCTTCTGGGACATGTTTGTAACATACAGAACCAAACACCTTCAGATGACTAACAATTTGCTTTTCTCCAGTCCACTTTTGAATAGGAACTATTTCCTTCAGCTTCTTCGTTGAACATATGTTGAGCACATATCATGCAGTGGGAATAGCTTCTCCCTACAAAGTATGAGGAAGCTTCTTCTCTTTCAACATACTTCTCACCATATCAACAAAGTACAATTTCTTCTTTCAGCAAGACCATTGTGTTGAGGAGTATAGGGAGCAGTAATCTCATTCTCAATTTCATTCTCTTCACAGAACCTTCTAAACTCTGTGGAGTTATACTCACCACCACCATTAGTTCTAAGAATCTTTAGAGTCTGGCCACTCTGATTCTCAACCTTCAGCTGAAATTCTTGAATTCAGGAAACACCTCGTGTTTGAACTTTATGAGAGATACCCATGTCACTTTGGTGAACTCAACAACAAATGACACAAAGTATTTATTCCCTCCAATCGATGCTATTGGAAATGGACCACACATATCAGAATGCACTACTCTTAAGGAATACTTTGCTCTTGGAGCTACTTCTGACGCAAATGACAATCTTGGTTGCTCCCCTTCCATGCACACCTTGCATGACTTCTCAGGCTTGTTGATTATAGGAATTCTATGTACTAGCTTCTTTGATTTTAGATGCCCTAAGCTTCTGAAATTCAGATGACCAAATCTTCTGTGCCATAACTCACTCTCCTCGATAACACTTGTTGCACGAAGACATCCAGAGTCTGCAGTTCTAACATTCACCTTGAATGTTCTGTTTCATCCTTATTCTGACTCCATAATCAAATTCTTATTACAGTCATATAGATTTAGAAGATTATCCTTCATGGTAACTGATAAACTTTTCTCAATCAGTTGTCCTACACTTATCAGATTACTTTTCATGCCAGGTACATACCACACATTATGGATCATTGTTGCTTTCCCATTGTTTAGAATGACTCTGACATTTCCCATACCTTCTGCATTGAGGTATTTATCATCACCACATCTGATCTTTGTACTCTTCATAGAGTCAAAATCGACCAACCATTTATTGTTTCTAGTAAGATGGTTTGAACACCGTGTTCGTATACCACCATTCTGATGAATTCATATAATCAGATTTAGAAGCCAACAATAACACAGGTTCATCGTCAAACTCTCATCTGGCTATATTTGTTTTTTCTGATTTCCTTTCTTTGTTTGACCAACAATTTTGGTATAATGACCAAAGTTCTTGCAACAGTAACACTGAACATTCTTTTTGTCATACTTCTCCTTTTCCTTCTGGAAATTCTTCTGTCTATCAGAGGTTGAAGCTTATGACCTCTGACCACCATTATTTTTCTTTCTGGCTTCTGACCAAGTCTACTTTTGATACTTCTTACCAGAAGTTGCTTTCAGAGTCTGTTGCTCTACTTCTCTCTCAGAAGTTCTCTCAGTCATACGCAACTCATGCACCTCTAGACTATTTTGCAACTCTTCAACTCTCATGGTGCTCAGATCTTTAAAATATTCAATTGCTACCACAATGTAATCAAACTGATAAATTAAAGATCTCAATACCTTCTCTATAATTACTTGTTCATAAAGGATTTCTCAACAAGCTTTCATCTCATTAGTGATCAGAATCACTTTAGAGATGTACTTAGAAACCTTCTCATTTTCCTTCATATTCAGATTCTCATATTGCTTTCTTAGGGACTGAAACTTCACCTTTTTCACTGATGTGTCACCATCGTAACATCTAACCAGTGTGTCTCGCGTAACCTTTGTTGTTTCAGAGTCAGCAATCTTCTCAAACACATTCGCATCCACACACTGATAGATGTAGAACAATACTTTCTGATCTTTCTTCCTTATCGCCTTTTGTGTTGTCTTCTGTGCCTCCATCGCGTATGCTACTAATGAAGCATAGCCATCGGTGACAAGATCTAACATATCTTGAGAGCCGAATAACACACGCATCTGGATCTTCCAACGCTTCCAGTTTTTCCCATCAAACACTGGAAGCTTGAAATTGATATCTCTGTTTCTGTTCATCTTCAACCTTGTGCACTTCACTCAAAACTCACTAACACGCAATGTTTCCAAAATCCCAGAGAATCATAAAAATGTGATTCTCAATCACACAACACCTCACTGTTCACTTGTGTTTCTCGTGTTTCCCATGGATTTTAAACTGGAGCTCTAGATACCAATTGTTGGTGCATAAAGGAGAGATGAAATACAAAAGGAATATATTAAATGACGGCTACAAAATTAGGAGTAATGAATATATTGACTTACCTACTACTAGGATATTTATAAACAATATTAGGGTATAATAAAATACTAAAATACCCTCTAACAGACTTAGTCAACAAGACATTCCTAAAATATAAATTATTTCTAACATATCTCATTGTCATAGGACAAGTACCTAGTCTTAGTCAGAAAATCAAGTTAGGTTTATAATAGAATTAGTTCTAAAGAACAATCCAATATCCGGTGCATTCTTCAAATATTTGAGTATTCAAATTGTTGCTTGAAGATGAGACTCAGTAGGACATGCCAAGTGATGACTTAACATGCATACAACAAAACATATACCGGGTCTTGAATGAGTTAAATATAAAAATGTACCTATTAAGCTTCTGAATGTTGTTGGATCAAATAGAACTTTTGTCACTGTCATTTTTCAATTGGAATGTAGGATACATAGGGGTTGAAGCTGGTTTTGCTGCAAGTAAGCTTGTTTGTTGGAGAAATTCTAAAGTATATTTTCATTGGCATAAGGAAACACCTTAGGATGATCTAGATATTTCAAAACCAAAGAAATACTTGAGGTATCCTAGGTCTTTGATGCTAAAATTAGTGTCCAAAAATTGTTTGGTTATATTAATTTCTTCAATATCATTACCTATAAAATTAGATCATCGACATAGACTAGGATTGCAGTAAAATAATTCTTCTTCTTCTTCGTAAAAAGAGCATAATCTGATCTAGATTGTTGGATGCGAGGTTCAGATAAAGTTTAAGTAAGTTTATTATTCCACTACCTACTTGCTTGCTTAAGTCCATATATAGACTTATTAAGTTTTCAAATTAGGCTTTTATTGGAAACTTTCAGGCCAAGAGGACACTTCATACATACTTAATCTAAGTCTACGTGTAAAAAAGTTATGTTAATGTCACACTAATGTAAATGCCAATAATTTGAAGAGACTATAGACAGAATAAACTTAATTGTATTAATTTTAATGAAAGAGCTGAAAGTTATATGATAATACACATCCTATGTTTGATTAAACCCCTTGGCAATAAGGCATTCTATGTAACATTCTATTTTCCCATTGGCTAAAAACTGAAGTTTAAAATTCTATTTCTAGCCAATGGCTCTTTTATTAGGGGAAGATAAGTTAGTTTCCAAGTGTTATTTGAAATTAGAGACTAGAGATCATTGCTAATAACCTGTTTCCAATTGGGATCTTTCATGGCTGATGAGTGAGTTGTGGGTTCGGTTATGGCAGATAAATTTAAAATGAAAATTTTGTAATTAGAATGAGTTATCATGGAAATTATAATTAGATATAGGATAAGGGATGTTACCTAAATTAGGGCAGAAGGAGTTCAAGTTTTTACCTAGAAAGAGAGCACAATGATAATCTTGAAGATGTGTAGGTGGTTTGGAGATTCTAGAATATTTTCTTAGGGGTTGGGACGTAGAAGTGTTAGAATTAGGAGGTATGATTGTTGGAAGGGTAGGATTGGGATCATAAGGGAATGTTGGAGTAATGTTCATAGTAATGTCAAGGGTATCTAGAGATGGGTCAGGAGAGGGGTGAAAGATAGGTTTAAATATGTTGGTGAACTTTTGTTCTCTGTATAACAAGATATCAAACACAATATTGTAACAATGTGAATGACAAGTGTAATGCACAACAAACAAAATAAATTTATAATTTAAAACAATAAAGGAATTGGTAACTAAGTTTGGTTCAAAACACCTACATTTAAAGGGTGTTAGCCCAATGAAAATAAATACACTCTTAATAGTTAGAAGTATAATTTGGTCTGATTTGAACTGTCCTAGTTTAATGCCGCTTTTCCTAATACTACTCGAGAACTTCGTTCAGGACTCCCCCTAAATCCGAGACCCCTCTCACTTTCTCTCAAACACTCACTCAAGTGATTGGATAGTTACAAAATATTATGAATGCTGGAACACTTTTACAACTAAAATATTCTATTTTCCTAACTTGGAAGTAAGATGCATGAATAAAGTATTACACAATCTCAAAACTCAAGAATCAAAAGAAATAAACAGGCAAATTTAGTTATGCAATATCTTAATATTCACAATTAAGAATGCCTCTTTAAATAGAAACAAGGTCCATCTTCAAAGCCCATTAGATTTTTGGTCTTGAATTTGGCTTAACGTGCAAGCAACCAAATTTCAATTATGTTGATTGGAAATCTTTGATTGATTAAATCTTAAAAAAATGATAATATTTTAAATTTAACATTGATAACAGCCTGAGCAAAACTTCCTTATTCTCAAAACAATCTTGCATATATATTTTATTAGAATGTAAGCAATGAGATTTAAAGAATTAGATATGAATCAAAATAATCACCATTTTTCTCTCCCTTTTGTCATAATCAAAAATATTTTTCAAAAATAAGGTAGAAGCATTAGGTGTGAGAAAAAATTAGCTCGCTTTCTCTATTTCCAGAAACAAGAAAATCTTTCATTGATGATAAAGAGACGGTACAGAATAGACAAAACATAACAAAAGGATTTTAAAGAAATATTTAAAGGACAACCTAAACTGTCGAGGGTTTAGAGGAGGTTAAGGTTTTCTGAGCAAGGAGTTAAGCTAACATGCTCTGAATGTTGTTGTTGACTCCACCTTGTTTGTCAAGCCTTATTCTAACCAGCTGATGTTATTTCTGTATATGTTCGAGTCTTTATCAAAAGAGGAAATATTCCGACTTTCTCTAAATCCTTAGAAGTCCCTTCGATATCCTTCTCAGCTGCGATTCTAGCAACTTCCTCAACTGCTTTTTCAGCGGTAGCTTTCTCAGCGGCCTCTTTTTCCACGGCCTCTCTTTCAGCAACCTTCTGAGCTTCTTCATCCAGAAACCTTTCTTCGAATTATTTTACAAACTTATCTTTAATTTCGACAAACATATTTCTGATTCTGAGAATCTCAATAATCATCCATTTGTTAAATCTATTCCTGCTAGCATTTACACTAGAAGAGTTAATGTTGGTTCTAGACTCCTCACAAAGCTTCTTTACTCTCCTCACTGCATTGTCCTTGAAATTATAAATTACTTCATCAAGGTTAAGGCAAGGAGGTTTAGGGTCAGATGTTTGATGGTCATGGTTGGTTTCCTCATTAGAATCAATTTTATCATAAATGGTTTGATCGGAGTCTTCAAAACCATATATGATGATGATGTCATTATTAAGATGAGGGGACTCAGGATCAGATGGTTCAGGAATGTTGGAAAGATTCCAAAGTGCTTGATTAATTTTGGTTGTGGAAATATAGAGTTTGGTGTGATGGGGGATTGTTTGAAGTGGTGACGGGTTCCGATATACTCATACCAAAGGTTGATTATCAGAAATTGGAATAGTTTCTGCAGTGATAGCATTAGAAATTGGTAGGGATGTGATGATGATTGGAGTTTCTGTAGGTTTGGCAGTTTTTTGTTGAGATGTGGAAGTGAGAGTTTCAAAAAATAAGTAGGGTTGAAGTTAACAACAAATGAGAAGGAAGATGAAAGTAGCGATTCAGATAAAGGAAGTATAAAGGTTGGGGGTTTGAAAATGATTGGGGAAGTGAAATTTTCTCAAAAGGATGTTATTTTAGGGATGATTTGTGGGAGGATGAGGTTATCATTTTGTATTTTTCAGCAGGAGCAGAACCAAAGGTTGATGAAGGTGGAATGGGAGTAGTTGTAACTATGGTTTAATTTTGTGGAGGTGGTATGGGAATCGATGAAGTAATTGTTCTAAAATCAGAGCCAGAAACAACAAAGTTAGAAAACTTATTGTCACGGTGAAAAATTGGAGAGACCGAGCTATTGACTAACTTGACTTGCAAAATTAAGAAGTTACCACCAAACTTTATTGTTTCCAAGCAAAAAGGAAAAAAAAATCAAAACCCTATTGTTAAACATGCAATGCAAGAAGTACAACTAAAGACAAATCAATAAGAAGAGACCTCAGGTACGGGGGTTAGTTTATACAAAGGGAAGTGTAATACGGTGGGAGAACTGGCTTTTAGTTTTGCGTTTTATCACAAATGTTGCGGTTAGCAAGAGTCTCCACCTGCTTTTATTTTATCCAATAAAGGAAAGGGTGAAAGAACAAGAAAGACCTTTGAGAATTTTTTGAGTAAGAGGGGTAGGTTATGAAAAGGGAAGATATTAACACCCTTTTCATTTATAGTTATCTATGGACTCTTAATCGCTAGCTCACTTTTGAAAATGCTTTGTGAA